>CAUYPK010108651.1:0-128331 GCA_963574355.1 Loris lydekkerianus | reverse complement strand
CATAAATATTCAATGCAGTACCAATCAAAACCTCAGGAAGAGTTTTTAGAGAAACCGTACAGTTTAATTCTAAAGTATAAACAACTTAATTTTTTTTTTTTTTTTTTTTTTTTTTTTTTTTGTAGAGACAGAGTTTCACTTTAACACCCTCGGTAGAATGCTATGGCATCACAGCTCACAGAAACCTCCAACTCCTGGGCTTAGGTGAGTCTCTTGCCTCAGCCTCCTGAGTAGCTAGAACCTGGAACTACAGGTGCCTGCCACAATGCCCGGCTATTTTTTTTGTTGCAGTTTGGCTAAGGCCAGGTTCAAACCTGCCACCTTCGGTATATGGGGCCAGAACCCTACCCACTGAGCCACAGGCGCCGCCTCATACAACTGAACCTTAAACAATATAAGTTTGAACTGTGTGAATCCACATATACATAGATGGTTTTCCAATAAATATATTAAAAAGTTTTTTGAGATTTATTAATTTGAAAATACTTGTAGATCAACCCAGTAGCCTAGAAATATTTTAAAAATTAAGAAAAATGAGATTGTAATAAATGCATAAAATGTAGCTAGTGGTCTATTTTATCATTTACTACGATAAAATATACACTAAATTATTATTAAAATTTAAAATTTATCAAAACTAACACACATAAGTAGACCATAAATGGCAACATTTACAGTTGAGAGAAATGTAAACAAAGGTATAGCTATGGTATTAAATCACACCTGCATAAAATTAACTGTAGTCCATACTGTACTAGTGTAACTATTTCATATAGTAGCCACCTCTGGTTGCTACTGCAGTGAGCTCAAGTGTTGCAGGTATTCCTTTCAAACACCATATGATGCTAATCATCTGTGTGAGGACTTTGTCTCTCTAGTAAGCTGTGCATCACAGTAAAAAGTAATCCCTCCCAGTTCTTGTGTATTTTTCAGTGTTTAGTGCAATGCTGTAAACTTTGAATAATACCATGGACCCATTTGAAGTGCCACCAGTTTATGTTGGAAATGTTCCCAAGAAGCAGAGAAAATTATTATTATATTATTATTATTATTATTATTATTATATTATTTTATATCTAAAAAACCCCAAAGATTCAACAAAGAGACTCCTGGAATTGGTAAATAAATTCAGCAAAATCTCAGGTTACAGAATCAATGTATACAAATCAGAAGCATCACATACGCCAACAATAGTCAAGCTAAGAACAAAACCAAAGACTCAGTACCCTTCCTAATAACAAAGAACATAAAATATCTAACAAAGAAAGGAAAATATCTAGGAATATATTTAACCGAGGAGGTGAAAGACATTTATAGGCAGAACTATGAAACACCAAGGAAGGAAATTTCAGAGGACACAGATGGAAAAACATACCATGCTCATGGATTGGCAGCATCAACATTGTTAAGATGTTAATGGTACCAAAGGTGATTTACAGATTCAATGCAATCCCCATTAAAATACCAATGTCATTTTTTGCATATCTAGAAAAAAAATAGTCCTGTGCTTCATATGGAATGAGAAAAGACTCCGAATAGCCTAGCCAATGCAACCTTACTCAACAAGAACAAACCTGGAAGAATCATGTTACCAGACTTCAAGCAATATTACCACAAGACTATGGTAACCAAAAGAGCAGAGTACTGGTACTAAAACAGCACTATGGATCTTGACAGAGAACCCAGATATGATACCTTCCTCATATTGCCATTTTGTCTTTGACAAAGCAGACAAAAACATACACTGGGGAAAAGAACTGTATTCAATAAATGGTGCTGGGGAAATTGGATAACTATATGTATAAGACTGAAACAGGATCCACACTTCTCACCACCTCTCACCACTCACAAAAATTAATTCTTGATAGAGAACAGACTTAAACCTGAGGCATGGAAGTATAAGAACCCTAGAAGAAAATGTTGAAAAAACTCATATAAGACTAGGGAAGAATTTATGAAGAAGAGCAACAACAACAAAAAATAAATGAGACCTGATCAAAGTAAAAGCTTCTGCAGAGTCAAAGACACAACCAATAGAGCAAATAGACAACCTACAGAATGGGAGAAGACATTGGCACACTACACAGCCGATAAAGTGCTGATACTCAGAATCTACAGAGAACTCAAGCAAATCAGCAAGAAAAAACCCCAAACAACCCCATTAAAAAGCAGGCAAAAGACACGAACAGAAACTTTTCAAAAGAAGATGTACTAATGCCCCAAAACCACGTGGAAAAAATGCTCAACATCTCTAATCATCAGGGAAATGCAAATCTAAACCCCAGTGAGATATCACCTAACTCCTGTGAGAATGGTTCTTGTCAAACGTCCCCAAACAACAGATAGTAGTGTGGATATGGAGAGAAAGGAGCTTCACACACTGTTGGTGGGACCATGAACTAGTCCAATCTGTATGGAAAGTAGTATGGAGATACCAAGTGAACTACCATTTTTCAGCAATCCCACTATTTGGTATTTACCCAAAGTAAAGCAAAAGACATTGTATTAAAAAAAAAAAAAAAAAGAAAGAAAAGAAAAGAAAAAAACAGCCACTGGTACTCAAATGTTTATAGCAACACTATTCACAATCATAAAGACATGGAAACAACCCAAGATCACAAAGATGTGGAAACAACTCAAGAGCCCACCAATATATGAGCAGATTATAAACTCTGGTATATGAATACCATGGAGGACTACTCAGCCATTAAAAAAAAAAAAAATGGTGATCTAGTATCTTTTGTAACAACCTAGATGGAACTGGAGACCATTCTTCTAAGTGAAGTATCACAAAAATAGAAAAATAAATACCACATGTACTCAATACTAAATTAAAACTAATGGATCAACATTTATATGCCCATATGGAAGTTAAACTCAACAGAAATCAAGCAGGTGAGAGTGGGGAGGAAGGGGTGGGTGGATTCACACCTAACAGGTACAATGCACACTATGGGGGGGAAGGGCACACGTATCACTTTGACTCAGATGGCACAAAAGGATCATATGTAACCAAAATGTCTATACCTCCACAATGTTCTGAAATTTTTTTTAATCGAATTGCTTGATATGTATTACGGGATTGAGATAAATAAACCCAGTTTAAGAACTATTTTTTAAAAAAAAAAAAAAAAAAAAAAAGGGAAAGAAAGGAAATTTGTGGATCCGCGGCTGCAGTTACATCACCAGATACAAAAAGTTTGTACTTTTTTGTGAAATACCTTTTCATCTCATATTCAAAATGCAGCTTTTCTATGAGTGCAGGATTGCTATAAGGCATAACTACAGACTCCGATATTATTAAAAAAACAAAGTCATTATATGACAAGTTAAAGCAAAAGGAGGTGAATGATCTAAAGCTGGAGAATTTACGCCAGCAAAGTATGGTTTGATAATTTTAGGAAGAGGTTTGGCTTTAAAACTGTTGCGATAACAGGAGATGCAGCTGCTTCATCAGATGCCATTCCCAGATGGAATTAAGATGCTATTAAGAAAATCATTGAGGAACTGGGCATGGTGGTTCATTCTTATAATATGAGCACTTTAGAAGACCAAGATGGGAGGATCACTTTGAAACTAGAACTTTGAGATCAGCCTGAGCACCATGGAAAGACCCTATCTCTAAAAAGAATTTTTTTTTCATTGGCTGGGCATGGTGGCATGCCTATAGTTCTAACTACGGAGGAGGCTAAGAGAGGGGGTTTTCTTGAGTGTAGGAGTTCTAGGCTGTAGTGAGCTATGATCATAATACTGTATTCCAGCCTGGGTAATAGCGCAATATCCTATTTCTAAGGCGGGGGGTGGGGGGGATAAAAAAACAAGAAAATCATTCAGGAGAAAGGATATCTACCTAAACAAGTTTTTATTATTAACAAAAGTGCCCTATCCTGAAGAAAAAAAAAAAAAAGCCACAAAGGCCTTCTGTAAGGAAGAGAAGCAAGCATTAGGATTTAAGGTTGGAAAGCATAGGCTAACCCTGTTTTGTGCTGATACAGTCCAGGTTATGATCAGGAATGTCCTTATCAATTAAGCTGCTAACCCAGAATCCTTAAAGGAAAAGATAAACACTGGCTGCCAGTCTTTAGGTTATACAAGAAGTCCTGACAACAATAACTTTTTTCTGGATGAGTTCCATTGATGTTTCATCCTGAAGTCAGGATGTCTCTTACTAATAAGGGACTTCCTTTTATAGTTCTTTTGATATTGGGCAATGCTCCTGGCCACCCAGAACCCCTTGAATTCAACACCAAAGACACCAAAGAATATGTGAAGTGTTCTACATGTATTTGCCCCCAAATGCAACATTTTTAATGCAGCCTCTAGATCAGGGAGTCATAAGCACCTTTAAGGCTCACTACACACCATAGGGTATGGAAAGGATTATCAATGCTATGGAAGAGAACCCCAACAGAAAGAACATTATGAAAGTTTGGAAGGATTACACCATCGAAGATATCATCACTGTTATAGGAAAAACCATGAAAAATCACCATGCCCAGACAATACATTCCTGCTGGAGAAAACCATGTCCTGTGAAAGACTCCGTAAGATTTACCACACAGCCAATCAAGAAAATTATGAAAGAGATGATGGATATGGCCAAAACGTACAAGACGAATAGTTTCAAGATGCAGAACTTCAAGAGCCAGTAGACACTATAACAGAGGAATTAACAGAAGTTGACTTGATGGAGGTAAACCACTCTCTCCTGAACCAGTG
Source organism: Loris lydekkerianus (assembly GCA_963574355.1). Taxonomy (NCBI): domain Eukaryota; kingdom Metazoa; phylum Chordata; class Mammalia; order Primates; family Lorisidae; genus Loris; species Loris lydekkerianus. Next base: position 123,612 of record CAUYPK010108651.1, on the reverse strand, counting down.
CCAGAGAACAAGGAAGATGGAGAGGAGGCAGTGTCAGAAAACAGACTGACATTAGGCAATTCAGCAGAAAGGGTCTGATTATTCAAGACTGCTTTTGATTTCTCTTACCATATGGACCCTTCTATGATATGGGCACGGAAACTAAAGCAAATGGTGGAAGGAGGATTGGTACCGTATAAAAACATTTTTAGAAACATGATAAAGCAAAACAGTCAGACAGAAATGACAATGCATTTCTATTGGACTTCACTGAGTGTGTCTGCCTCTCCTGCCCACCTCCAACCCCTCCTCTTCCTCAGCCCACACAACATCAAGATGACCTTTATGATGACGCACTTCCACTTCATGAATGGCAAATATATTTCTCTTCCTAATCATTCTCTTAATAACATTTTCTTTTTCTAACATTTTTATTGTAAAAATATAGAATAAAACAAACAAAGTATGTGTTCATCGACTGTTTATGTTATCAGTAAGTCTTCAGGTCAACAGTAGGCTATACGTAGTTAAATTCTGGAAGAGTCAAAAGTTATATACAGATTTGACTGTACAGGGGTCAGCACCCCAACTCATGAGTTGTTCCAGGGTCAATGGTAGATGTAAATGTGGAGGAAAAAAAATAAAAATGGCCCAGACAAACCTGAACAGGGAGAAAAGATCTGGAATAATTACATCACCACATATTTATTTTAAAGCTACAGTTATTTTTAAAAATGTATTTGGTGTACAGAGAGACAAAGAGATACAATAGAACAGCACAGAGAATCCAGAAACAAGCTCCTGTACACACAGCTAAGCTGGTTTCTGAGAAAGGTGACAGAGAGTAATAGAGAAAAGTTAGACTTGTCAATAAACAGTGCTAGGTCAACTGGATGTCCATATGGGAAAAAAATGAATCTTAACTCCTACTCACAACATAAAAATTAATTCAAGCTGGACTAGAAACTCAATGTGAAAAACCAATAAAACTTGTAGAAGATAAGGCAAGAGAATGTTTTCATGACCTTGGGGTAAACTAAGTTATTCAGTCAACCTGACAGTTATGTGTAGACTCAAAAAGTGAGGCATCATGGATCACAGCAGCTTTGTAGAAAGAGCAGTGGTCTCTCTGAGTGTACACCCATGGAAGTGTCCCAACTGCCTGCTACTAAGAGTCAGAGGGGTGGGTGGCATCAAATTGGAAAAGGGACAATGCAGGAGCTATTTCTTGGGGGGGGGCAGAGGCACCCAGCGATACACTTTCCTGAGTAAACTCTGAGTATGGGTTGTGCACAAACCTGATTGGTCAGCCCTGACAGTTGATTTCTCAGGTCAGACCCACCACGCTGGAGTGTTCCGATGTCAAATGAAACTACGCAGAGAGCAAGGCCCACATGAGCTCAGGTTAACCATCCCCCTCCCGAGGGGAAGCCAATCCACAATTAGAAGACTGCTCAGAGCAGGAGAGTGCGAGTCACATGACTGAACAGTGGCATTAGGTGGAGTGGCACAGCCAGAGAGAGCAGCCTCCAGCAGAACACCCTCTTCTTACAGAGGTCGGGATGGGCCCCACCTACGCTTCCCTCTGGTGCTCTTCTTCCCCTCTCCTGACAGGTGTGGACCCCTGAGCGCCACACTTTATTTGCGTAGTTTAATTTCCTAACTGTGTTGTGCCTTCTCCTGGGAAAGAGAGAAACTCTGCAAGGTGACTTGGCAGTCTCTGCTCCTAACATTGTGCACTGGCCTTCAGAGGGGTATCATCTTTCTCTCATTGCTGTTTTTAAAAGACACCTCATTTTGCCACCTGTATGCATTAAGAGAAAAGTTCATCCTCAGTTAAAATTTCACCAAGGGTGATCAGAGAGAACTGGCTGTATACTAAAAAGACCAGAGAGGGTGGTCCTCACTTAGGAATTGTGACACAAGCCAGCTGCTCAAGGAGAAAGATGCCAACCAAAGGGTCCTTCCATATTGTGGCTTTTAATACACCAGGACAGCTATGGCTATACACATAAACCTGCTGGTTCTTCCCAGCCATAGTGCAGAAATAGGGTCAGTGCACAGATAAGGTCAAGGCTGAGATCTAATTTCTAGGTGAGCAAGCAGCACCTAGCCCCTACTCAGCAAGTGAAACGGGGCTTGTGGAGATGGATCCGCATCATGCTTGAGCTCACCTATGTGGTCCTCGGGTCTAACTTCTTGAGGGAAGGCAGTTGCCTTGCTTGACAGCACAGGTGCACCTGCCCCCAACACCTCACTATCTGCCTGCTGAAGTTTCACATTCTTTTGATAACTGACAAGGTCTTCCATTCTCTGATTAGGGTTAAGTCCTTAGGATGAATTGCTTCCAAGAAAAACGCTGACATAAAATCAAGCACACGTATAAATAACGGAAATCAGAGCCTTTCCTTAGAGAAGTGCTCACAACGGTGCCTTATACACAGCGCCCAGTAAATATCAGTTGATGAAATGAATGAATGAATAAATAGGAAAGAGCATTTGCTGGGGACAGAGTGTTTGGATGGTGCTGGGAATTTTTATAAAAGGTTCTAGGAGAAAGGACAGAAAAGCTGGCCACCAGAAGACACACCTGAAAGGTATAAGCCTCAGCGTCCAGAGACAAGACCGGAGTGGAGATGTTCAGGTCAGGTTTATCCAAAGGGAAGGGTGACCCACCCAGGCAGCACAAAGGTTGTGTCTGCACCCAGGGGCCAGTTAGAGACTCCTTTTATAGTGGGCCTAGGGTATGGGCAAATTCCACAGCTTGCCTGGAAAGTTAGGATCCTTTGGCATGAACTTCTCAGGGATGGGCTAATTAGGTGCTTTGTCTTAGAGGAGGATGAGGAGGGAGTGGAGGGAAGGAGGGGAAAGGGTTTGTGTGTGGCTATGTTAGGCTCCTCAACAAAACCACTTTGCTATCTCATAATTTTTCCAAAGCCTGGCTCAGACCTTCCTAGCCATGGAGGTGGATGAGCATCTGAACTGTGCATGGTGGGAACTGCTACCCATCAGGAGGCAGGGCTTTCAGAACAGGGTGATAGCATGGACTAAGGAGTGACCTTGGCAAGGCATTCATGTTTCTAGGACTGTTTCCTCATTTAAAAGAAATGAAAGTGATGTTACATTGCAAAGTTGTACCAGTTCGAAATAAATAATGAATTTTAAGCCCTCGACACAGTGCCAAGCATACAGTAAAAGTCCAACAAACATAGCTGCTTTTTGTTGTTTTGCTTTATGAGCAAAAAATGCATGCTCTTATTCATGGGGCCAAACTGGCCATGGAAGGGCCTCGGTGGAGTCAGCCAGGATGCTGCACTGACACTCAGGAACTCACTACACATGAGCACAGGGGTCCTGAGCCACCCAAGTATGGCATCTGCAAATCAGACCTCAGACTGTGAAGTTCACGAGGCCCCATTTCACACTGTTCAGTGAATTTAAGCATAAAAAGCAATGTTCAGATCAGAACTTTTTGCTCTATTGCAAGGAATGATTAGGAATATTCAGCATGTCAGATTTCAAAACCTAAGATGTGCCCTCTTTTACTCTAAGTTTAGCTGTTGTTGATAGAACAGGCAAGGCAGAGAGTGCCAGAGCACTTGATGTCCCCTAGCAACTCCTCACGAGCATTCTGCAGACCCCCAACTACCCAGTGACATATTTGTGGAGAGGCTTCTCAACCTTAGTGTGTTTGACTTACTGGTCTTACTGGGAATGGCTGGAAAAATGACCTCCCTGGCACTTCTGGGCAGGGACTGTGAAAGCTACCTTCAGGAAATGTGCCCAGGCTCCAGACCCACTGAGAAGTACTGAGGACAGAACGGTCGTGACTTTTCCAGTAAGAGGTCAGGAAAATGCTTTCTACACACAGCACCTTGCCAGGGCTCTCCCCACTGGTCTTTAATGCTCATCTAACGAATACTTGTGCTGGTAACGAGCACCTGGGGACGGGTGGCGGTAAGGGAGTCCTCTGTCCTCGCTATTCTCCTCGGATTCCATCAAGTCAGGAGTTCGTGCCCAGGAGCTATGTCTAGACGCAACAATCCCTTGGCAATCCTGTCCCTGCCCACTTGAGTTTGAGATCCAGCTGTCCCGCTCCCCAGCTGTGTGACCTGAAGTAACTCACTCTCAGCCTCTGTTTGTCTGAGAATAATGGAAGAATAATGAGTTCTAGCTCACAGAACTATTGTGAGAATTAAATGAGATAATGCATAAAGGGGCTAAACAGTGCTTAATGACATAATGAATAAATGATTATAGTTTGTATCAGTTTACTCGGCAATTTGCTTGCAACTTACACACAAACGTTCAGGCAAAGCCCTCACAAACTCCCCATCCTGTTCAAGCTCCTTCCGCCACACGGAATCTGGCAGGCCTGTCCATGTGCCCAGAGCTGGGCCCCTCAGTGTCCACAAAAGATATTCAGCTTAGGAAGAAGAAATGGGAGAGTACATTTGTTTACCCCAGCATTTCCCTCAGCACCTGAGTGAATGCCCTCCCCAGCAGGGCCACCTCCTGCCCCTCTGTACCTTTGTTGTGGTGCCAATTCTTATTTAACATCTGCTGAGCACAAAAGGTGCATCAGGGCCCAGTGGAAACAAAGTGAAATGCTGGTGGTGCCCCCTGGGCTTAGTCCTGAAATAAGACAGAAAAATAAAACATAACCCCAGGAGAGAAGGCCCTAGGACAAAGAATGGCAGTGAAGCTTGTTTTCTTCCAAGCTGTCTCTCCCCACTTCATCCCCCTTCCTTTCAAACCTCTTGTTTTGAGAGAGGTTTATGTTTGTTTTTCTCAGATAGCAGTAAGAGAATGAAGGGGAGATGTTTAGGAAGCATGCATTTTGAGGAAGAATGTTAAGCAGAGAAAGAGCCAGGTATGGTGGAGCAGGGTTAAGAGAAATGACCTTGAATATGGCAGAGCAGTAAGAGAACATAGTTCTGGGTGTGGCCTTCTGCTCTGACTCTAAAGCTGTCCACCTGGGCAGAAGGGTTGAAACACAGGTCAGGAGACAGCAATATCCCAGTCCAGCAGGCTCAGAAACCCCAGCCTATCATTCGTGGGTCTGCAGTGATAATATGCAATCAGTAATCAGGAATGTAGAAGAAGCTTCCAGAAATAAGGAAGGAGGGAGAAGAGGAGTGAGATCCCTCGAGGAAGAAGATGGAAAAGCATTGCTCACAAAGACCTGGCATGAGGTAAGGTGTCACACAGAGGAATCCTGCCCAGAAATTCCAGGCTTCAGGCCATTCCGTGCCCTGGGGCCTCCTGGTTGACTGGCACCCAAGTCTCATCCATTCTCAACAATCCTCATGCTCAGCCAGCACGGTCCTCTCTCACTGGGTGGTCATCCAGGACAGGCCATGCGCCCTCACACCCTGCCCGTTTGCAGCAGTGTCCAGTCACTCCTCACTTCCCTCCATTCACGCACCTCTGACAGAAACATTTATCCAGCTTTCATAATGGGCCTCCTCTGTTGAAATGCTGGCGGGAGCTCCCATCATCTGCAGGAGAAAACCCAACTTCCTGTGCCGGACAATCTGTGCCCTTCATCGTTGGATGGCTGCTACCTTTTCCAATCCTAGCTCCCACAGGAGCCCTAAAAATTTTCCAGCTTTTCTGCCTTTTCTCACAACAATATGCTCACGGTTCCTTGCTCCTTCTCTTCCCAAATTGCGCCTATTGTGCCACAGAGTCTCTATCTGCCAGCCCTGCCCCCACCCATCCTCCGCCCTTCTTTGCACGCTGACAGGTGAGGCTTTACCACCCACATCACCTGCCTCCTTGGGTCCTCTAGTTTCTAAGGGGGGTCACCAGAAGCTAGAGAGAGTTGGGGGCATGTTTTTTCCCACTGACTCCTGGCTTCGGTGTGGCCACTCTGGCAGGGCAAGGTCCCTCTGTGACCACAGTCTGGCAGCCCCTCTTCCATCCTCACTGGGCCATGACAACCCCATTTTCTCCCAAGAGTAGAAATCACTTCCCGCTATAGCTAATCCCTGGGGTCTAAATCTCCCTTGTGGGTCCATGGTCCTGTCAACATCTCTGAAATCCTGTCGGCATTAAATCCTCTTCACAACCCCAGCTGAAGCTGCCTTCTGTTTCCTGCCAGGATCCTGCTTGAAACGCCATCATCCCAGCCTCGCTGCAGATCCCTACCTCCCCCGGGAAAACTTTCTTTCCACTGTCGTTAGAGTGACTGCTCACCCTCATCACTCCCCAGCATCCTTACTTAATTCCAACAATCTCAGGGAATTTTATAGCTTTCAAAGTATCTGACATAAATGAACTCATCTTTTCCTCACAACAACCCTAAAAGATAGACAAGGTATTGTTACCATTAAGAATCTAATTGGCATTTTGCAGAGAGCTGAAGCTTTGAGAATAAGACCCATCCATGGCCAAGAGCAAGCAGCTGTTAGGCTGTTGTAGCTCAGCAGTGGGGGCCACAGGGCATGCTGGGATCCCAAGGACACAGACAGCGGGGAAGGGAGGAGATGCAGCTGGCAGGACAGGCAAGGTGTGTACCTGTCTATACAGGACCCAAGAAAGCAAAATTCAGTGGGTGTGACAAAACAAAATTTAAGACACAATCCTCAAGAGGCAATAACCTCTACTTGGTAAAAAGTGTGATATAAACAGCTGATAATAAAAACACAAAACAGGGCCAGGTGCTGACTCTTGCCTATAATCCCAGCAGTTCAGGAGGCCAAGGAGGGTGGATCATTTGATGCTAGGAGTCCAAGACCAGCCCGAGCAAGAACGAGACCCTGTCTCTCCAAAAAATAGAAAAATTAGCTAGAGATAATTGCACATGCCTCTACTCCCAGCTACTGGGGAGGCTGAGGCAAGAGGATTGCTTGAGCCCAGGTGTTAAAGGCTGCAGTGAGCTATGATGACACCACTGCACTCCAGCCGAGGTGACAGAACAAGAGCCTGTGTCAATCACAAAAATCAAACAAACAAAAAACAGAATAGAGCCAGGTAAGAGGGGACCTTAAGAACAAGAACTGTTTATTATGCTTTTTGAACGTCCAGCTCTGCTCTACCCTCACCCTGTACTTGAATCGAAGCCCTAGGCAAAGAGGTTCAGCCTCTGCAGTGGGTCAGGCATAATGCCACATCCTGTAAACACTGCAGAGAATAGGACTGCCATGGCCCAGCTCTCACTGAGCTTATGTTTAGTAGGAGGAATGGCATTAAACATCACACAAACTACTGGCATGTTACAACTGTGGTAAATATGCCAGAGAAAAATTGAGAGTCACGAGTGATTTCTAGGGGAAGCTGACTTTGTGTAGGGTCAATGTGCAGGGTTGATCTCCCTGAGGACATATTCTTTACACTGAGATCTAAATGACAAGTTAAGAGTGAACTGGAAAGGGAGGGGCACGACTGAGGGGAAATTTCACACACGTAGAGCAGCACGCACATCCACAGGTTCTGAGGCTGAGGGAGCTGGCATGGGCACCCTACAAACCACAAGGGCCAGAGAGGCTGGAAAGGCTAGCAGATGCCACCTGCCTTGTGGTTCATGCTAAAGGTTTAAGTCGATATTTCAAATACATCAGGAACCTACTAAAGGGTTTTATAAAAAGGGAAGTGAGATTTGCATTGTTTAAAAATCATTTGGGTGGCCAGGCATGGTGGCTCATGCCTGTAATTCTAGCACTTTGGGAGGCTGAGGCAGAAGGATTGCTTCAGCTCAGGAGTTCAAGACCAGCCTGAGCAAGAGTGAGACCCCTGTCTCTACTAACCATGCCTGAAGCTACTCAGGAGGCTGAGGGAAGAGGATCGATAGAGCCTAAGAGTTTGAGGCTGCTGTGAGCTACGACGACACTATGGCACTCTATCTAGAGCAGTGGTTCTCAACCTTCCTAATGCCTCAGCCCTTTAGTATGGTTTCTGTGGGTCACGACCCACAGGTTGAGAACCAATGATCTAGAGTGACAGAGTAAAACTCTGTCTCAAAAAAAAAAAAAAAATCATTTTGGCTGCAGAGAATAGATTGAAGAGGGGAAAGGGAGAAAGCTAGAAAGACAGTCAAAAGAATATGGTGGTGATCTGGGGAAAGGAGATGGTGGCTGAACGGGAGTATAGATTATGGAGAAGCAGGAGCAGCACGGGCTGTGTTTTGGAGGTAGCATCCATAAGACCCACATCCAGCTTACAAGATCCATAGATGTTTGTAGTGGGAGACAAACACCAAGAGGGTGAAGGGGTGGGAGGAAAGAGGAATAACACCAAAGCTTCGGCTTATGCAACTCCATGGGGAGAAGGAAGATACTTTATTGAGATGGGAGGACCAGAAAGAGAAAACTAGGGGATCAAGACTTCACCTGAAGGCTTGTTAGTCCAAGGTATTCAGGAACGGTGCCAATAGCAGGTGACAGGGTACGAGTGTGGAACTCAGAAGAGGGTTCTGGGCTAGAAACACAAACTCAAGTTATCAGTATATAGTCCAAAAGATTTTCACCAAGGTCCCATAGAAAGAGAGTAAGTGAGAAGAAATGAAGGTCCCAAAGGAGAAGAGATCAGGAAGACAGAAAGAAACAGGACAGTATTATGGCCCTAGAGTCATGAGCTTTAAAGAAGGAAGACATTCCATTTTGTTGAACCACCAAGAGACAGCACGGAGCAGAAGAGAGTGATCCGTATACTACACAGAAGGTGACACGGCCAGGTTTTAAATTCCCAAATTGCCTCGAAGTTATAACCGGCACATGGGGATAAATGTGTATGTTAAAATTTCCATCTGGACAAATACCTACCAGGTCAAGCCTGAAACCTCTTACATGCTGAAAAACTCCCCAGGAAGGTCACTCCTGCCCCGGCCCCTTGACTGGCTGAGCAACCCAGGCCAGCCCAGGACCATGAGCCCAGGCACCGTCTCCTGGATGCTGGGCAGTGGCGGGTGCTGCTCTGAGGGCTGCTGGGAGGTGACAGAAATAGCTGCGTAGATAATAAGATCTGTGCCTGCTCCCGAACTGCTCAGAACACCGGGTGTTGATTAAATTTTCATACCTTCAAGACAGATTTTTTTTTTCCCCTTTCTGTTTTTTACCCTGTGCTTTCTTTTTTGGTTGTTATTATTCCTGTTTCAAAAACATAAATAAAAGAAAACACAACACAAACGACTCTTCTTTTCTTGCATGTGTTCTGGCTTCAATTTTCAGTGCTGCCTTGGGCATCATGCTGACTTACAGGAGAAGCACCTGCAAAGTGGAGCACACGGGCAGGACTGCCCAGCCCCCGCCTGCTTTCTACCCAGCTCGGCTTCTTCCCTTCTCCATCTCCCTCCTTCCATGAGCTTCCTTCATGGCCTCTTCAGAGAGCCTCAGTCTGCATGATGCCCCTTTATCTCCCCCCTCTCGGCCCTCTTCTTGCTTGTTCTAATTTCCTTCTGTTTCCTCCTCAATTGGCTCCTAAGTTAAACACATGAATGTATGGGTATGCATGCACACACTCCAAGTGACTTCTTTTCTCTCCCTTTCCTCCCTTGCTCAGTCTCTGGACAGCTCTCCTTATTTCCACTCTCAGAGAAGAGCTATCAGCTGGAGAGCCGGGCTTTCTGAGGGAAGACAAATAATCACCCATCACTTCTTTCATGCTCAGAATGACAAATGGAGCCTTTCTCACCTCTCCCACACGGGGAGGGTTTGGGGTCACTGTTCTCCCCTTGTTCTACAAATTGGACTTAGAAAGGGGTAAGAAAGTCGCTCTGACCTCTGTTCGTAGCTCCTTGCTAGGTCAGGCAAGGAGTCCCTGGGCTGAGTCCCCACCCTGTGCAGCTGGGAGTGGCCTGAGAGCCTCCTCTCCTCCCTCACCTCCTCCTTCCTGCTAAGACACAGGATCTAATCCTGACAGAGGTTAAAGTAGAGCAAGGAGTATAGTAAGCACAGTTCTATCTCGGTCCCACAGGAATCGTGACAGGTGACCCAATTTCATCTCAAGTGACTCGGCAGCAGTGCCACAATAGAATGTGGCATCAGAAGCCTAATTACATGCAGTGTGAGGCCTGGTGGTGGGCAGAGAGAGCCTCCTGAGACCATGGGGTCACACCCAGCCACTCCATCTCCTCCACTTTCCCTTTCTCAGTGTCATCCTAAGGAAAGTGAAGCCAGCCTCGGTCCCTAACCCCACACGACTGCACAGCTACCACTTTTCATGAAAATCATAATCTCAAGCCTGCAAGGAAGAAGAGTTCTACACATTATATTGAACTCAAATATCTGGAGGAGGGTAGTTGGATCTCAGGATCCTGATTTCTTTCCCCAAAGGAGGGCTGACAGGTGGGGAGGGTTCCCTGAAGACCCACAGTCTGGTAGTTGACGGAGCCCCAGCTTGAGACAGGGCCAAGGCAGAACAATTTCCCAGCTGTGGGCCTCAGGTGATGGAACTCGAAGATTGGACATTTAGGTACCACCCACAGGGGGTTAAGAAGGACTGTTCTCCCCAATCAGGATGAGTCCAGTAAACACCAAAGCCTGGTCCCTCTCTTAAAACTAGTGTTTTCAGAATGAGAATGGCTGGCTAGCTCTGTTAGCCACAGAGGAAGGGCAAAGGTGGCTCTGGGTGGGCAATGGGTCAGAGGGCAACCCCCATGCCTATTTCAGTGAATGCTGTGGGTCTTCTACCATCACCCCTCCACCTGAGGGGTCCTCAGGCAGGCTACCTCTCACCTGATGGAGAGTAGCTCACATCACCAGACAGGCAGGGAGCAGGACACGGGCAGGCAGAGGCAAGAAAATAAGGCAACAAGAAATTGGCTCCTCTATGAGCTATAGATTATTCCCAGGCAATCAAGAACTCCTCAGTAGAGAGGATCAGAGGTGTGAAACGCTAATAGCATCTGACCAGTCTTCATGCATCCCAAACCCTCCAGGACTTTCATCAAAAAGACAGCCTTACTTTAACATTCTCTCTCATGAAAAAAAAAAAAAAAAAATGTGTCACGAGCAAAGCCTCCAGCATAGTGGGGTAGGGCCAGGAACTTTTTCTCTTGGAAATACTAATTACAGTGTTCACACAGCATGCTTCATAAAAAGTCAGTTTTCACACAGTTACTCCCTACAATCTCACAAATAAACATGTAACACATACGCATCTTAAACATAAGCATATCCTTCCAAGTGCCTGTAACAACATTTATTCTGAGATAGTCATAGTGTAATCATGAAGAACACAGATGCTAGAGACAGACTGCCTTGGTTTTCTCAGCTGTCAAATGGGGATATCATCTTCCTATCTCCAAAGGCTGTGGGGGAAAATTGAGTAGATTTGTAGGTGCTGAGTGCTTAGAACAGCACCTGGCACATAACACACACCCCGTGTTTGCTGTTGTTCCTCACCCTGGTCCTTTCACCACCCCAACTCTCCCCAAGGACGTAAGCAAGCAGCTTCCCAATTCTCATGGCTGGCAGGCTTTCTTTCCTGGCTGTAAGGTTCACTTACCTCTGATTTATTCATGGATTCAAATTTTACTCAGAGATGTTCCAGGCTTGCTGTGGCACCAGCCCTGAGCCTGGTGAAGTCATGAGGATTGCCTTGGGAATTCTCAGCTCCTCACCCATCCCCCAGCTATAGTCACTGCAGTTATTTTCATGTTTAAATATGGATCTTGTGGCTTTTCAATGAATGGCTTTTTGTTGATCCGACCTCACTGAGCCCGTTTGTGACTCATCTAACCGCAAGCCTAGGATGCCTAACAATACTAAGGACACTCTGATGCACAGTTCAATCCTACTGAGCACGCTGTTCTGAGAGCACAGGTTAGGTGACTAATGGCAGCCTGCCATGCATGGCACAGATGTACCCCACGGGTCACGAGAGGGGCCGTTGCAAAGGACCAGGGAATATCAGTGAGTGCAAGAGACATATGTATTGACCACCCCCTCATCCCATGAACTCATGCTCTGTCATTTTACTCATCCACAAAATATGTATTACACACAGGTTGGACATCTCAAGCCCCCAAATTTGAAGTCAGAAACCTTTGAGTGCTAACATGACACAAGAAGGAAATTGGAGCCCCTCAGATTTCAGATTTGGGGATTTGGGATATTCAATTGGGATAATGCAAATGTTAACAAATCTGATCTGTGAAATACTTCTGGTCCCAAGCACTTCCGATAAAGGATATGCAACCTGTCCTTGTGCCAGGTATTGACCCGAGCAGCAAGCGTGTGCAGCAGCGTGTGAGATGGGTAGCATATACACTGCCATAGACAATGGGAAGTTCTCCAGGGAGAACAGAGCTGAAAGGGAGTTCAAGAGTGCTGGGAAGGGGCAAGTCAGGAAAGGACTTTGAGTGAAGAACTGATCAGCGGAATGAACGAGCCCAGCCTACAAGGAAGGAAGAACATTCCAGTAAGTCCCAGAGTAACAAGGCTCCTAATAAGGAAGAAGCACACCTGATGTGTCATGTGCACCAAGAAGGCTGCAGTGCCGGAGCAGATGACGGCGGAGGAATTGCAAATCACGTAAGGTCCAGTGGATCCTTGTAAGAACCTGGGGTTTTACTCAGCCAGAGGGAAAAAGCTACTGAAGGGTTCTGCACAGAGGGGTGACATGCTCTGATTTACATTACTGGGATCACGAGGACAGTCCCCACGAGGTGGGGTGATGGTGCATTAAGAGAGACAGACACTGCAGTAACTCAGATAAGGCACAGAGGTGGGCTAGATGTGCAGTTCTGGAGGTCAGGAATGGCAGTCAGATTCTGTATGAATATTGCCAACAGGAACTACTGATGAATTAAGTGTGGAGTGTGAGACAAAAAAATAAGTCAAAAGTGGTTCCAAGACTTGGTATGGCAATAGCAGCTAATGACGACACACAGGTGGGTGACTTAATAATGTCAATACAATGAGGACCAAGTGAGAGAGAGCACAGGCAAAGAATCACGAGAAGGGGCTGTGTGCTTGGAAAGAATCACGAGAAGGGGCTGTGTGCTCAGCATCCAGCATGCAGCAGGCCTTCAGAAAAGGCTTGCTTAATGAAAAAGTGTACAGTTCCAGAAAGAAAAATCAAGCTTTAAAATGTCAGCTTAAAGGAAAGTGTCAGTTTTACAGGAGATGAAGAACCGATAAAAGGACAACGAACCTAAAGAGAACTGACTCAGCTGGAAGAGCTTCCTCCACACCCATATCTCTACCTGCCCCACACCTGCAGTTACCCTGCTGGTGGGACACGGGAACTCCTAATTTCTCCCTATGGCAAAGTAGTCCCTGTCATCATCAAGAAATTGGTCCCAGAACATTTATTATCCTGATAACTTCCTAAGAGGTGCAACAACACTAAATTTTGGGCCCAATTCTAGAAGAAACAGCTCCAAGAGAGAACCCCCCAGACTCAGGAATTAGTCCCAGGCCCACTGTGATGCTAATGCACAGCAGGCTGTAGTTCAGTCCTTGGTCCATTTCTCTATCTATACCTTCCTCCTTTGGGACACCAGTTAATCCCATGACTCTAAATACCATTACTAAATTGATGATTCTCAAATGTGTATTTCCTGCCCTAACTTAGCTCCAGACCTCACTCCTCCTTATATATCTGATAGACACCCATTAGGCATCTCCAATTTAACATGCCCCAACTGGACTCTTGACCTTACTCAACCACCCTGCTCCTTCTCTTGGCTCCCGTATCTTGGTACATGGCACCCACCATCAATATATGAATGTGGCTGAGAAGCCATTGTTTTTGATCCCTCCCTTCTCTCACCCTCCATTCAACCCATGAGCAAGTCCTTCCAGCTCCACCCTCAAAATAGCTCCCTGTCTAACCACTGCTCAGCACCACCAGCACAGCCAGGCTTGGCAGCATTGCCAGCCACCTGCCTCCACTCCTGCCCTAGCACGGCCAGTTCTCTACACAGCAGGCAGAGTGATCTTTCCCCATATATCAGATCTTATAATTCATCTGCTCAAAGCACTTCAAAGACTCGGATATCTGATAGGCATCACCCTCAATATAAAATCCAAACTCCTATGCAGGGTCAACAAGGACCAGCCTGACCTGGCCCCACTCTCTCTGACCTCCTGCCCCTAGAGTGTTCCAGCCTTTCTTGCCTTCTTGCTATTCCCTGAAACTTCCCAGCAATCACTTCGGGTCATTGCACTGGCTGACCCTCTGTCTGGAATGCCTTTCCCAGACAGTCCAGGGCCTGTTCTCCCACTTCCTCTCCTTCCAGACACCCCGTCTGAACCACACTGCTTATTTTTTAATGTCTATCTTCACACTAGCCTATAAATTCCAGGAGGACAGGGATTTTGTTTATTCACTGCTATATCCCTAAATCCTAGCACAGTGTCGAATCATAATGAGTGCTCACCAAATACCTGCGGAATGAGAAAGTTATTGGAAAATACCAGCAAATGTGTACCATTTAACATACCGGTTCTCTGTTTTTCCTAGCATAGAAAGCTCCAAGCTATGGTGTTATCCTACACAACTCATTAATTTATTACTCCATTCATCCAGTGATTCACTAGATTTTACTGAGCATCTATTACATGCCGGACAATATGCCAGGTTCTGTAGAGAATCATGAAATAACAGACATCCATGCCCCTACACAGGTAGTTAACAGAGCAGAATCTTAACAAATAATCATACAAACACACATACGAAAGGTGGTAAAGGCTAAAAAGGGAAAAACAAGAGTGTGATAAGAAATGATACCAAGGGTTCCCAATGTAGACTGGGGCCAGGAGAGGCTGAGACTTGAAGGACCAGCAGGAGTTGGCCAGATGCAGAAGGGGAGGGAGCAGTGCAATTATAGGCAGGGAGTGGGAAGAGCCTGGCAGGTGAGAAGTGACAGTGGCGGGAGCATACAGAATGGGAGAGGCCAGGGCGCGACACAAGACAGGAAGCAGGAAAAGGGCAGATTATCAAGACTGTTGCCACATTAAAAAATTAGAAGAAACAGGAAAAGGGAGAGCTCAGGCTTGCTGGGCCACTTCCCACATTTGAGCCCTAAGGGGCACTGTCAAGTGCCTGAAGCAGGTTAGTGTCAGACAGAAGGAGCTCCAGAGGAGTCCTTGATCATGTCGGGCAAGGAGACCAGGAGACCGTTCCCCTGGCAGAAGAAACTCAGTAGATACTAAGGGCTCTCAGGCCCTTTATCATTCTCAGGCCCTCTCCAGTCTTCTCTCCAGGCAATTTCCCCTTTATTGCGGGCACTCCTAGAACATGGTACGCGGACTTCAGACCTCCACCATGCCCCTGCTCAGATCATGACTTTTCCCACCCACCTTCTCCGCCTGCTGGAATTCCCTCCATCTCTGTGAGGTTTCTCTCAGAGCCTTTCTTTCTTTTCTTTTTTTTTTTCTTTATTTTTCTTGACCTCCTCAGATGGAATACTGACCAATGTCTTTATGCCCCATGATTTAGTCCATAATGTTCAAAGAGACTGTACCTTAATTGAGGCATCCACCCTGAGGGGAGCAACAGAAGCTCTGCTATCATTCAGCACCTTATTCAGGCCCTGGGGATGAGTAGACCCTCTACTTGGGTGGGTGCCCAAATCTCCCACCTTCTCCTCTGCCATTCCGTTCAAACCGATGGCAGCAAAGAGTAGTGGAAAGAGACCAGGCCTTTCCAGCTTGATGGGGCTCAGTTCCAACTAGGCTTTCCACCTTTAAAGCTGGACAACCTTGGTAGGGTAGGTGATTTGTGAAATGAGGGTTGCCAGAGTTGCCTGCAAGGCTGCTGCAGAAGTTAGAGGTCACCCGTGCAAGGTGCCCAGCACAGTGCCTGGCACACAGCAGGCTTAAGCTAAATGTTGCCAGTATGTTTATCCACATGACTTTGGTCTTTCGTCTCTTTGAACATTAGTTCAAAGAGATCCCAACGAAACGTGCTTTCTGCTGAGAGGGAAGGCGCACACAGAGAAAGGCGCGAAGCTATCTGGTGGGAGGACAGCCTCACTCCCCAGCAGGAGTGGGGAAGTGCCACACTGGATTCACGGGAAGCCAGATGACAACAGTGGCATGGCCCCTTCTCCTCTCAAGGTAACCTCTGATCACTAGTTCTGCCACGATGGCAAAAGCCACAGAGAGACAGGGTCCCGCAAAGGTCGTGAGCTCCTCAGAGTGCCCCGGTGGGTCTCATAAAAGGGATCGGTTGCCACGGCAGTGGAGGATATGTAAGCTCTTCAAAATTAGAACAGGAATTTAATTAACCAGGGGAGGAATGTGAAATGGGAGATGATTAAGGCCCCAGGACATTTCCCTCCTTTGAGAGGAAGGGAAGAGAGAGGGCAGGACAGAGCCAGAACTCACCACCCATGTCTGCCCCGACTCCCCTCAGCCTCCTCTCCTCCACGCCCCTTACCACACGCCCAGGGCACCCTCCTTCCTCCTTTTTGGGGTACCTCAGCCCCTACCCCAAAGCCAGCCTTGCGCAAAGCTCTCCTCAGGACATATGTGCTGCTGACTCATTCTCCCAGCTTGTAACAAAGCTGAAAACTTTTAATTCCCCAGTTATCATCTTTTCTCGCTCTTGCTACTTCATCTTGTTTCATGTTATGAATTATGTACAGTGCTTCTGGTACTCCAGAAAGACCCTTTATCAAATCTGTACTAAAGAGAATCATGAGTGATTTGTATCAAGCAAAAGTCTCCTGAAATGAAGAAGAGCTCCCAAGGCCTGCAGGGACTCTGAGCTTAAACTTGCACACATACACATACCTGCAGGCTTCTCTCGGGAGATGAGAATACCCCAACCTTATCTGGGTAGAGTGACAATAACACGCGCTGATGACATTCTTCCTTACATCTGCCTTCTGTTAGGCTGCAGAGGCCAAGGTGGGGGGGGGGGGGAGAATGTCACCCTGACAGGCAGGCAAAGCGGGCACCTCCCTTCCAGGTGGGCTAGCTAGGCTTTGTACAATTTGCAGTGCAAGGCGGTACCTTTTTTTTTTTTTTTTAAATTTATAAATTGTAACAACAAGGCATGTCTACAGGAGGCTGCTTTCCAACTGCCTGAAACAGGGTACCTAAGCTCTCCAATATCCTCCAGCAAAGGGAGTCTCTGTCTCCAAACCACAGCGCACATGCCTTACACTACTGAAGAGAGGGGACAGCCCCACATGCTGTGTCTTTGGGCCCCTTCCTCTCAATATCCTTGGCCCAAACTTCCATCTTTTCCCCCTACTGCCCACTTTTCCCCTTGCTAAAAGCCCTGAGATCCAGTTTTAATAATCTGCTTTGCAGTTCCTTTAGCTGTAGATGGAAGTCATAACACAAATGCAATAAATAACCTGGGTACAAGAGAGAGGCCGGCACCCTTCCTCCTGGTGTCACCTGCGCGCACACACACTGACTGAGCACCGCAAGTACTCCTTGTGTAACCTTTCCAGTCACAGCACACTGACAGACACAGGGCAGGCAGGCAGGTTTGTGTTCCGGGGTGGGGTGAGGTCCTAGAGGGCTGCTCAATTCAGCGGCTCCTACTCAATGGAATCTGCGGTCCTGAGCCCCAGGTACCCTCCTCTGGGCGGAGCGTTGTCTTGGTGATTGAGTTTAACTCTGGGTGCCTCTCTGCTCCTCCTCCCACCGTGCTCCCTGAGGGGCTATGTCACACCACTCCAGTGTACTCTGCTAAGGAAGAGGAACTTGTCACAGAGAGAGGACAGTGGGAGCCCCCAGGAAGGAGATGAAGGTAGAGAGAGACAGGCCTGCTTAGAAACACAGGGAGAAAGAGAAGCTTGTGAGAGAGCTACAGCAGCCTGGCTGACCAGGCCACCCCACCCGTGTCTGGGGAACACGTGCTGCCAAGAACATGAATGTGTGCAGGGGACGGACGAGGAAGGTGTGCTCACCTGGGCAGGCATGTGCCCGCCGTCGTCAAGGCCTTTCCTTTCACATTGTTAAGACAGCTGTGGCTTTGATTCAGTAAGGCCACTGGTGCCATCTGTGAGAGGCATCCCAGAGGTAACCAGGGGACATTCAAGGAGAGCGCCATGGAGTCCCCTGGGAAAGGACTCAGTCTGCCACACTCTCTTTCCTTTCTGCTCTACCTGGAAATCCGCTGCTTTTATACAAACTACTCAAGTAGTGGTGGCTTTGTTTCCATCATCAAGAAAGCGGTTGAAAAGGTCATGGTATTAGGATGCTTTGTGCACAAAAGAAAGAGAAATATGCTGATAATATTTTGAATATACATTCTACCTTTCTTCCAAGGGATGCCATTGACCACATCTGTCAAAACATGTTTAAGGATGACGTGTGAAAAATCTACATTGTAAGCCTCAGTAATAGAAATCCTCCTAACATAAATGTTCATGGAATAAGGTGGTTTTAGATAATGCCCTAAATTTATAAGGCACATCCTGATACACAAAGCACTCTCACACATATGTTTTATTTCATTCTTCTAACCACCATGTGAACTAAGTACTGAATGGGTGTTTTAAATTAACAGAAGAGGAAAATGAATCTCTCTGAGGACACGTGCCTTGCCTACGCTCACACTGCAGGGTCAGGAAAAGTGGATGAGAAACAGACTCTGGGCTCAAACACGTCTTCTGAGCATAATCCAATGTCTAATACCGCCTTATTCCTGAGGGTATTCACTGTATCAGCCCCATTGGTTTTCTAACTTACTCATTCTTCAGTGGCAGTCACATTAAGTAACTACTAATTTCTCTTAGAATGAATATAAAAATTTCAGCATTGCCAGAATGGAAAAGAAAACTCAAGCATTAAACTGCTAACAGTGATATTATGCATTCAGAAGTAAATTATTTATATAATTATAATAATAGGTTGTATGAATCCATCATATAGATAAAATCTAGATTAGCATAGACTTGTTTTTAGCTTTCACGGGTCCCAAAATGTTCAGAAAACAGAAACAAAATGATTTGGGCTTGCAACGGTTTTACTAACTTTTTATTTTGCCAAGAAAGGACAGTAACACTTTAAACTTTAAAATTCAATTCTAAGTTGAACGAATTTATTTTCATGAAAGACTATATCACCATTATTTTCACAGTATGCCAGTCTGGGAAAGACCTTCAGGAATACTCGGCAGACGCAGGTCATGTCTGCCCTAGCACTTAACCAAGGATGCAAAGTCCTATAGCACGTTGGATTTGGAAGTAGCTGCAGCATCAGCACTTCACCAGTTATTCAGAGGATATGCAAGTTAGCAAGAACTGGTATTAACACTTAGAATCCCACTTTTGTACCAAATATAGGTACATTCTTCAATATGTACATAATATAAATAATACTGTATTTCTAAGCAAGAATAGAAGACACAAGAGCACCCAGCACATGGAACAGACTCACAGCAAACAGAAGCTAGAGAGCAGAGAACATGAGGATAGAATTTGCCTTACAAGTTCTGGAAGCAACCAGACACCCTCTCTGTGTGAATAACAAACAACAACAACAACAAAAAAAAAAAACCAAAACAGAGCTTATAAATGTGCAGTTGTCATACAAGCAAAAAGTCATAAGACCATTCACAGAGTGAGGGAAGAATGTATTTTTTCAAAGCATGTTCACACGCTTTATCTCATGTAATTGTTATAGGGTTCTTTCCAGGTAGAAACAGTAGGCAGGACTATCCCCAGATTACTGATAAAAAGATTGACACAAGTTTAGTATCTATAGAATACTTCACAAGAGAGGTCAAATGTTTCCACTGTGACCATGGAGCTCATGGTAGGAGGGGATCCAATGGCTGTTCCCTATCCACAGGGAAAATGCCACATCCTGAGGTGATGTGAACAAAGGTATAAAATGGAGCTTGGTAAAGGTCTAAGTCAAAGATACATTTACCAACAGAAAGTCACTCAACAAACAAGAGCCATGGGGACAGGCAAGGGCAGGGATAAGGGAAACTTCAATTTAGGGGCTGCCCTTGGTCACACACCAGCATTGCAGGCAGGGCATGCTTGATACTTTTTCTTCATTCTGTTACAAAATCCTAATCATCCTTCAGGTTGCCCAGGGATGCGGCTCTTCAAAAAGCAATTTTAGAACCAGGTTCTAAGCCAAGGGGGCCAAATGTGTCACAGAAATGAACTGCTAATTACACACAAACCCTCTGTAAACACTGAAGGGAATTACCTTTCCCCTAATTCTCACTGGTCTTGTCCTTTCTCTGCCTGTCACAGGGGGAGGGAGGAGCCAAACTGGGGTGTCACATCTCATTTCTGACACCACTTGTCAGGGCCTGGAACTGGCCAGATTTCAGGCCTGGCTTAGGTAGGTTCCGGACACAGACCGCTAAGTTACCTTGCTCAGGTACAGTTTCTCTTAGGTGCCTAAGGGCTATCTACTTTAGCTGGAGAGAGAAGGAGAGAGACTTAAGAGTAAAGCAGCCTTCTTAGTCTTTAGCAGAGCTTAGTGATCTTCAGCAGAGACACACCATGCTGGCGTTCTGCAGGTAGGAGAGGAGACAGAGTCAGAGTAAGCGGGTCTGTGATAGAATGCGCATGCTCCCAACTACCTTCTCCTCCAGCCTAATATAAGGCTGATCTCATACCTCTCAACACCACAGGTTGAGACTGCCAATTTACCACTGCTCTCATCTCGTGAGCTCTCATGCTTGTTAGGAGAGCTGAATCCCTCTCCATGCCCTTTCCACCAAGGTGTTCCATTATTGAGCTATACAGGTATTTCTTATAACTCTCTCTCCTCCTAGCCATAGGCTACATGGGCTGCTACAGGGGGGTGAAGGGGGAAAAGCAGAGAGTGCAGTTGTCCCTCTGACAGCAGCTCTCCGGCCAGACAGGACCTGTGCTGGGTCCCCCCATGGCCCAGGCAGTCGGGAAGCCAGGGTGGCTTTGCTGGGTTCCTGCAGCTACTCTGTGAACTCAACTCATCTTTGGATATTTACTGAACACTCAACCAGGTCTAGGGTACTGTGTGGTCGATGCCAGGAGACAGAACAATATTTAGATAAGGAAAAGGAACATAAATACCCCAAGAAAACTAATAATACAGGGCATCTGGGGAAAGTACCCAATGAATGCTAATGACATTTAGGTCTTGGGGACCAAGCTCAGAGGAAAAATCTTCTATCATTTCAATTTTTCAAGGACAGTTGAAGAAGGCTCTGTGGAGGAGATGGCACTGGAGTTGTCCAGGTTAATTCCAAGAACACTAATTCAAGATTGGCAAAGGTGCAAACAGAAGGCACAGTGTGGCTAGACTAAGGGAAAGGAAGGGACCGACCTGTGAGGAGCAGATATGTACAGAGGGCCGTGGAAGAAGATGCTTTGTCTACTCTAGATGAATGATTTCAGAGGTTTTTAAATAATAATTTCTAACATCATAGTGCTATGTGCCAGGCACATGCCAAGGGCTTTATCCGTGCCTGCTCTCTTAATTCTTACTGTAACTCTATGAGGCGAGTACAACAATCATCCTCACTTTACAGATGAAGAAACAACAGCACAGAGATAAAGTAAGTTGTCCAACTCCCAGGGAGTAAAAATGAAACAAGGATTCCTAAGCTCTATGTCATAGCACCTCTGGCATCAGAAATCATTTCTGTCAAATATGATTGTTTTCATCAATACATAAAACTTACAAAAAGGGACATCTTTTAGCAAAATGTATATTTTGTATTTAACATAAACAGTACTCATAATACAGAATGTTTATATAATATCGCTCAAAAAAATAAGGTTGTTCTTAGGAAGATAAAAATTTAAAGTTGGGGTTATAGATGATTGTCGCAGTCTTGACTCAGCCCTGGCATCCAGTCTATTTTTGTATTTTATTTTAGTTTTATAGTATTGAGAAAATCTTGAATCATACAGAAAAGTAATGGTGTGCTCACATATATCACTTTATGTAGGCAAACAAACTCAGAGCTCATTTAAAAAGAAAAAAGACTAATAGAACCACAAGTTTTCTAATCAATAGCACATTTACACAAAGCTGAAGTGAATGCAGAGATGGCAGCAGGAGCTGAATCGAAGGTCTGCACAAAAAAAGGAACCAAGCCAGGGTGATCATGGGTGGTCTCCAAGTGTGAAAATTTGATCTACAACACTTTGATTATGTGTGGCTTTTTAAATTAGTTTTTGTCCTTAATTTTCTATTTCCTTCATTCTACAGCTGTGGTTCTCAACTCCAGGCCATGAACTGGTTCTGGTCCGTGGCCTGTTAGGAACTGGGCTGCACAGATGGAGGAGAGGGGCAGGCGAGAGAGTGAAGCTTCATCTGTGTTTACAGCTGCTCCCCATCACTCACATCACCACCGGCGTCCACCTCCTGTCACATCAGCAGCAGATTCTCACAGAAGCACAAACCCTACTGGAAACTGCACATGCAAGGAGGGATCTAGGTTGTGCTCCTTACAAGAATCTAACACCTGATCATCTGAGGTAGAGCTGAACTGGTGACGTTAGTGCTGGAGCATCTAGTTGCAGGAAACAAGCCCAGGGCTCCTCCTGATTCTGCACTGTGGTGAGTTGTTTCATTATATATTACAAAGTAATAATAGTAGAAATAAAGTGCACAACCAATGCAATGTGCCTGAATCATCCCGAAACCACGCCCCCCACCACCACCCAGGTCTGTGGAAAATCGTCTTCTGGTCCTTGGTGCCAAAAAGGTTGGGGACCACTGTTCTGCAATACACCTTTCTTTGTAGTTGAAGATTTTAGAACTCTGCATAAATGAACATATATCATTTAGAATGTAGTAGGGGCTTTCCCAACTCAAAATATAGTTGTTAAGTTTTTTATAGCTCTTACAATCAATGGTCTCTTAGATTTAATAGAGACATGTTAATAGCAAATTTGAAACAAATTTTAGAGATGCCCCCAAAGGCTATTCATAGGTATTGGCTGGTTCAGAGTGAGGCCAGTGGCCTTGAGATGAATGAGGAGAATGAAAGGGTGGGGGAAGGAGGCACTCAGCCAAGTGCCCTCAGGAGGATGGAAATGCAAGCAGTCTGCTCTCTGGCCATCCTAAGTGCTACACCCCACCTGCTCCTAGAGGTGAGGAAGATGGCATACTGGAAGGAAGGGCCCCAACTGGGGTACTGCTTCTCAAGAAGAGGGTAACAGGACAAGCTTGGGGGATAGAAAGGTGGAGAGAAACCAAAAGGCATCCTACTTTGAGATATCATGTAACTCCAGTAAGATTAGCCCATATCACAAAATCCCCAGACCAGAGACGTTGGTGTGGATGTGGAGAAAAGGGAACACTTCTACACTGCTGGTGGGAATGCAAATTAATACATTCCTTTTGGAAAGATGTTTGGAGAACACTTAGAGATCTAAAAATAGATCTGCCACTCCATCCTATAATTCCTCTACCAGGTATATACCCAGAAGACCAAAAATCTCATTATAACAAAGATATTTGTACCAGAATGTTTATTGTAGCCCAATTCATAATTGCTAAGTCATGGAAAAAGCCCAAATGCCCATCAATCCACAAATGGATTAATAAATTGTGTTCTATGTACACCATGGAATATTATGCAGCCTTAAAGAAAGATGGAGACTTTATCTCTTTCATGTTTACATGGATGGAGGTGGAACATATTCTTCCTAGTAAAGTATCTAAAGCATGGAAGAAAAAGTATCCAATGTACTCAGCCCTACTATGAAACTAATTTATGGCTTTCATATGAAAGCTATAACCCAGTTGTAACCTAAGAAGATGGGGAAGGGGGAGAGGAAGGGATAGGGGGAGGATGGGCGGAGCTAGGGTGATTGGTAGGATCATACCTGTGGTGCATTACAAGGGTACATGTGAAACTTAGTAAATGTAGAATATAAATGTCTTAACACAATAATAAGGAAATGTCAGGAAGGCTATGTTAACCAGTGTGATGAAAATATGTCAAATGGTATATAAAACCAAGGTATGGTGCCCCATGATTGCATTAATGTAAACAGCTATGATTTAATAAGAAAGAAAGAAAGAAAGAAAGAAAGAAAGAAAGAAAGAAAGAAAGAAAGAAAGAAACTCAAATTAGATCTCTCATTTGATCCTGCAATCCCATTACTAGGCATCTACTCAGCAGAAAAAAAAATCATTTTATCACATAAGGACATTTGTACTCAATTGTTTATTGTAGCTCAATTCACAATTGCCAAGATATGGAAATAACCTAAATGCCCATCAACCCACAAATGCCTTAAGAAACTATGGTATAAGTATGCCATGGAATACTACTCAGCCATAAAAATGATGGAGACTTTATATCTTTTTTTTTTTTTTGAGACAGAGTCTTACTTTGTCACCCTGGCTAGAGTACTGCGGCATCATAGCTCACAGCAACCTCAAACTTTTGAGCTCTTGTTATCCTCTTGGAATGGGGTCTCACTTTTGCTCAGGCTAGTTTTGAACTCCTGAACTCAGGCAATCCACCCGCCTTGGCCTCCTAAGTACTGGGATTACAAGCATGAGCCACCATGCCTGGCTGAGACTTTACATCTTTTGTTTTAACCTGCATTCTTGGTGATGGAGGATCCTCTGTCTGGAAACTGATTCTTACACTGGCAATGAAATGTTCTCACCCACAAGAGGCATGGGTCACTCACATTTCTAACCCATTGGCAGACTGGCATGTGTCCCTTCCCAGCTGCAAATGAGATTTCTATTTATCAGGAGAGGAGATATGGATTGAATACCATCAGAATTATTTCTACAGTCTACCTTTCTGTATCATGACCATGTCCCACATATAGAATCAATAATGTCCTTCTAAAAGGAAACAACCCCAAATTTCCAACTAGATATGGCATAGAACTCAAAATTCTGGATCTTTATTTAATTCACAGTGGTCTCCTTTTTAGGTCCAAATGTGAGTCCCCTTAGTTCCACCACATAGGAACTGAAGAGATAAGATACATCTACCATACCCTGAACCACACGTGATATATAATGGCAGAACTGGGACTGTAATCTATGCTCCCTTTCTGAAGGGGAGAAGAATGAAGATGCAGAGTAGTCATTGGTCTAAAGCAGTTCTGGAATCCTGCTGGAAAGTTGTGAGACCCTCCCAATCACAGTGTGGAGAATCTTCCATGAGTAGGCCCTGATTTTACTCTTAGAGGAAATCCTTTGTTTATTGCTCTCCGTGGCCTTGCTCTCCAATTCCACCTCAACTTCCCCAGAAGATACTTCTGTTCTATTACCTCTCTAGCCACATCTGAAGTGTTTGTTGGAGAATATGACTTTCTTGGGGGCTGTATATATTTGTTAACTCTCTTCCTGCTCACAGATTCTTATGCACTTCTAAGAGTAGTTTTCAATCTAATTTCATATAATTTTATGCCATGTTATTAATTACTCTGACAGTATGCATGTAACTCCCAAAATATAGTTTTTTTTTTCTATACAATAACAAGCCAATTACTTGCTCCACACACCATTAATAACATCCATAATTTTTCTTATTTTAATTAGTTCCCTAAACTCTCTTTCTCTTTTTCTAAAGATGGTTTGCTTCAGTTGTTCCAATATATCTCCCCCCTATTGCTAGTTCTGCCTGACCACCTCTCCAAATCCGGTAGTCTCTCCCTGTTCCTGAAATCGAATAACACTTAGACACACACATGCCCCCTAACCAATTAGTTATCCTAGCCCTACTCTGGGGATTCTTAGGCAATAACTACATAGTGCTGATAGTAGTAGATTAGGAAAAACACAGACATAGAAAAATTGAGGGGCGGTGCCTGTGGCTCAAAGTAGTAGGGAACCAGCTTCATACACCAGAGGGGGTGGGTTCAAACCTAGCCCTGGCCAAAAACTGCAAAAAAAAAAAAAAAAAAAAAAAAAAAGTAAAGAAAAGAAATTGAGCCTAGGAGGGATACAGAAATGAAAGGTAGGTAAAAGGGAATGTCCTACGACTACAAAGCAATATGATGAGTTTCTTAGGATGGAAAGGCACTTCTGAAAGCTATTACAAAAGAGAAGTGTCAAAGATGTTAAAAGCAGAAGTGCTGGAATAAATGTATTAAGAAGGATACTATGGGTGGCACCTGTGGCTCAAACAAGTAGGGCGCCGGCCCCATATGCAGGAGGTGGTGGGGTTCAAACCCAGCCCTGGCCAAAAACTGCAAAAAAAAAAAAAGGATACCATATTCATTTTGATGAACACATTCAAGTATGTTTATGAAAAAAAGCTATTTTGCTGTCTTATGCTAGCATTTTATGTTAAAATGCTATAATAGCTAAGATGACTGGTACAAGGAACACTAGCACAGTTCTGAACACAAACCACAATGATGATGCAGAACTTGTTTGACTTTTGGATTTCACAGCTGCCTGAGCACTATGTGTATTGTGTATGTTTACCTTGAAGTAAAAACAGCAACCAACATTTATTAATAGCTTAAAAAGATTTATCGATGCCAAGCATCTGCTCATTTTACACATGCTAAAGTTGAGATTCTAAGAGGTACAATGATTTGCTAAAGGTCACTGAACTCATTAAATAACCAAGCCAGGACTCAAACCTAATCTTCTGCCTCTGGAATCAGGGATCTTTATACTACATCCTGCTGCCTTACAAAATCTCTAAGGCTTCTTGTTGTAATGAGGAAATACTATGGTCAGGAGTGCACATATTCAAATTAAGGTGAATAATAATTGGTTAATGTACTGTTATGAATTCCTCCCCCCCCCAAATCTGTGATGATGATGAGATGGCAGCTTGATAAGTGGAGAAACTTTCTTGTTTCAGGAATACCAGCCATCTGATTTATAATCTTACTCTTAGCAGGAGAACATTTACATTAAACTGTAGAGCAGCCAAACAGAGCCCCTGAGTTATGGTCAGAAAAACTATTAGAATAGTGTGAAGGGTCTGTACAAAGTGTTTTTAAAGAGAACTACTCAAATCTTCCAGATCAAAGGAATAACTTTTTCAATGGCTATTGTTCTCTCCAGATGGCTGTATCTCTAATTTCTTTTCCTTTTTTTTTTTTTTGAGAGAGCATTTCACTATGTTGCCCTTAGTAGAGTGCTATGGCATCACAGCTCACAGCAACCTCAAACTCTTGGGTTTAAGTGATTCTTTTGCCTCAACCTCCCAAGTAGCTGGGACTATAGGTGCCTGCCAAAATGCCCAGCTATTTTTTTGTTGCAGTTGTCATTGTTGTTTAGCTGGCCTGGGCTGGGTTCGAACCTGCCACCCTCAGTGCACATGGCTGGAGCCATAACCACTGTACTATGCATGCTGAGCCTTCTTTTTATTTTTTTTTCTTTGAGACAGAGTCTCACTCTATTCCCTGGGCTCAGTGCTGTGGCATCAATATAACTCACAGCAACATCAAACTCTTGATCTCAAGAGATCCTCTTGCCTCAGCCTCTGGAGTAGCTGGGACTACAAGCATTGGCTACAATGGCCAGGTAGTTTTCCTATTTTTAGAAGAGATGGGGTTTCACTCTTGCTCAAGGTGGCTTACAACTCTTGAGCTCAGGCAATCCACTATGTCCAGCCTCTTTATAATTTCTGAAGCAATCAGTTGATTTCAAGTAGGAAGGCCAAAAAGGCCAAGCCATTCATAATCACAGTTTTCTCTTTGCTTTGTTTTTTTTTAAGTTGAGTATACCACTGATGTGAGCAGTGGCACTCTTACAAGGGAATTGTTACCTTATTCTCACACATCTTCTAAGTCAGTAGTTCTTAATCTTGTGTTTGTTATGGATGCTTTGAGTCTGATGAAGGTTTTTGAGCTCTCATCCCAGCCAAAGTGCATACTGGAACATACACTAGCATTTGGCATAAGACCCTTAAAGACAATTTGTAAACTTGGGATCCTCTATCCAGCTAAAAAACTGTATATGTCACCTTTCCTTCATGAGATTTTAAAGAGAGGAAGATTAGAGAAAGGATATATTCACAGACTGAAGGAAACCAAAATATGCCACCCCCAAATATACTCCTTGGCATATGTAGAGTGGCTACAGCCCATAGGAATAGCTTTGGAAGAAATCTACATTAGTGAAGTAAACAGCAGATGCAGAGGCTTGCTTAGGAGTCCACTCGTGGATTTAGGAAAGATTAATTTACAGGGAAAGGAGACTAAAAGTCTTACACTTTTTTTTTTTTTTTTTTTTTTTAAAGAGAGAATCTTGCTCTGTCACCCAGGCTGAAGCAGGCTTGAGTGCAGTGTAGTGGCCTGGTCACTGCAGCCTTGAACTCCTGGGCTCACAGATCCTCCAGCCTCTGCCTTCCAAGCAGCTGGGACTATAGGTGGCACCACCATGACCAACTAAATTTTAAAATTTTTGTAGAGATGGGATCTTGTTATGTTGCCCTGGCTGGCTTTCAACTCCTGGCCTCAAAGGATCCTCCTGCCTTGGCTTCTCAAAATGCTGGGATTACAGGAGTAAGCCAGGATACTTGGCCTAAAATTCTTACACTTTCAAAGGGATGACAGAGCAACTTTTACCATAAGATACCATCTACTGGGCGGCGCAGTTGAGTGCTGGCCCCATATGTCGTAGGTGGCGGGTTCAAACCCAGCCCTGGTCAAAAACTGCAAAAAAAAAAAAAAAAAAAAAGATACCATCTACTCTAAGGGCTGCTACCTGTGAGGCTTCATCTGCACAAAAAGATAGCCTTTATTTTTCTTTCCTCTCTCTCCCATAAGCTATTTCCACACTCCACGCCCTTATGCTTGTCTGCATGATAAAAAAGCCCAGTCATCCAGCTGTTCTTTGAGTCTCATACTTTGTGTTGCTCCTGTGCCTGTGCATGTAATACATTTTGTTTAATTTTCTTCCTGCTGATCTGCCTACTGTCAACTTGTTTCAGCAGACTTAGACTGGAACCTTCAGAGAGAAAGTTTCAATTTCCCTAGAAGACCAAAACACAGCATTTGCTGCCTTATTAAATTTGTAATGGTTGTGTGGGACTCAAGCTGCAAAAAGAATTTCAGCCCTGAGAAGAAGCAATACATCAGGACAGATAACCAGACATCATGATCACCCCTTGCCTCTTCTGTGCCTCTTACCAGCTGCACAATTTTGGAAAAACCTTATCTATAAAACAGAATAGCACTTGTACTATTGTGAAAATTAAATGAAAGAATGTGTGTAAAACATATCAGCTTCAAACAATAAGCATTTGACAAATGTTAGATTATTAGTTGTATTATTTTAAATGTATTTCTATTAAATTATTTTTTATGGAAGCAGAATGTTTGTATTATGTACCATAATTTAATGCTTCTCTGTTGCATATAAATGACCAATAATGTTTTTAAAAGATAGTGGAAATGAGAGGAAGGACCATTCAGACAGAAAAGCCATGAAAGCACAAATGTAAAGTCAATAATTTAATAAGTGTTAGAATTATTTAATTATGAAATTGAATAAAAAGGCTGAATTACAATCTAAATTTTTTAACTAAAAATTCTAGCCAAATATCAGAATACAGAGAGAGATAATATTATAAGTGGGAAGATAGAAATGTGAAAATTTAAGAGATCTGTGGAATAGAGTACAAATATGTACATTTTTCACATGTATAAATGAAAAAAATGGTTGTTGAAATGTTTCCCTAGTTGTGAATTCAAAGTCTAAAACAGAAATTTAAGAGAATTGAAGAGGCCCTAGGGTGAGAAGGCTTCAGGTGATCCAAATTTGAACACTAGTTCTTTTACTTAACATCTTTCCTATTTCACTTAAGATGTCAGTTTTCACAACTATCAAATGGGGCTAATGAATGCTTTTCTGACTCAAAGTCTTGGGAGAATTAGATAAAATTAGTGCAAATATTCATTTATTCAATCTACTGTACAACTGTTTATTATACCTACTTCAGAGAACAAAAGCAAGCAAAACACTGTCCTCAAGGGGAAAAATTATTATGACATTGTACTTTGTTTTCATTATTCCTTCAAACAATTGCATGGTGGTATTAGGTCTGTTCGCTGTCTAATGGTCTGCAAGTGGGATGAAAACAGAAGTAAATCCAATGAGGAATGAGAAATATATAAGTTCAAGTTGATTTTTTTATCTCACTTTAAATTTCTACTTGCGCATGTTTTACAATGTACATCATGTATTATTAGTACACAAGTATATACATACAATCTATAAATAAATAAATAAATAAGGGTGACAACGTTTAGAACACATTACCCTAAAATGTGGTTGCCTTACCAATTAAATTTTTTTTTTTGAGGCAGAGTCTCACTATGTCGCCCTTGGTAGGGTGCCGTAGCATTACAGCTCACAGCAACCTCAAACTCAGGCTGTGATTCTCTTGCCTCAGCCTCCCAAGTAGTTGGGACTACAGGTACCCACCATAATGCCTGGTTATTTTTTTGTTCTTGTTGTCATTGTTGTTTAGCAAGTCCAGGCCAGGTCCGAACTCGCCAGGCCTGGTGTATGTGGCAGGCGCCCTAGCCACTGAGCTACAGGCACCGAGCCAAATAAATAACCAGCAATTGATTTCCCTCTTTTTTTTTTTTTTTTTCTTTTTTCAAGACAGAGTCTCACTATGTGAACCTTGGGAGAGTGCTATGGTGTCACAGCTCATAGCAAGCTCAAACCCCGATTCTCTTGCCTCAGCCTCCCAAGTAACTGGGACTATAGGTGCCGGCCACAATGCCTGACTATTTTTGTTGTTGTTGTTATTGTTGTAGTTGTCATTGTTGTTTGGCAGGCCCAGGCTGGGTTTGAACCTACCAGCCTCTGTGTATATGGCAGGTGCCCTACCCACTGAGCACAGGCACTGCCCCTAATTAAATATGTTAAGCTGAAGGAATTTGAGAAATACAGATACCAAAAGGACTCTCTGACCTTCCCTTTCTCCCCGAAGCAGGTCATAGACCATCTTATGAGAGATGGGTAGAAGGATATTTTTTCCTTCCTTTACAGAGGTGTCTGCTCAATGTTTTTTTACTGACTTTGGTGCAAGATAAAAATCTTTCCACCATGGCTCTAGTAATTTAAGACACATGTGAAATAAAAATTTTAAAATGAATAATGATTTCATTTTCAGAAGTTGGAGTTGGATAAGAGGTTTGATTTTAAAAAGGTGGGGGTCT
Organism: Loris lydekkerianus; assembly: GCA_963574355.1. Taxonomy (NCBI): domain Eukaryota; kingdom Metazoa; phylum Chordata; class Mammalia; order Primates; family Lorisidae; genus Loris; species Loris lydekkerianus. The sequence goes on along the minus strand of CAUYPK010108651.1, from coordinate 92,639 downwards.
GTAAATCTATGTAAAAACATAAACTGCAATAATAAGCAACCTTTCTGCCAAGCATTCTCTTTTTCCTGATCTGGCTTACTTGGCCAGACTATCTGTTCAAAGGAGGCTTCACTGGTTATTTCTAGTCAACTACCTTAAAGCCCTGAATTAAGTAGATTTCCCCTAAAGCCTTTTGGCCATTAACAATTTTTTTTAAATAACATTTTTAGGTAACTCTCATGAGATTTCATAAATTCCAATGATTAAGATAACAGTTAAGGGCTGCATGCAGTGACTTATGTCTATAATCCTAGTACTCTGAGAGGTCCAGGTGGGAGGATTGCTTGAACTCAGCTCAAGACCAGCCTGAGCAGGAGCTACCCCCATCTTTACGGAAAACAGGAAAATTAGCCCAGTGTGGTGGCATACACCTGTAGTCCCTGCTACTAAGCAGGCTGAGGCAGGAGGATCACTTGAGCCCAAGAATTGGAGGTTCCAGTGAGTTATGATGATGCCACTGCACTTTACCTAGGGTGACAGTGCAAGACACTGTTTGAATAAAAAAAAAGATATTAAAAATGTGAAAATGTTGAAACAGATAAAACTAGAGACTAGTATAATGAATTGACATATACACGTTACCTAAATTTAAGAGTTATCAAGATTTTGCCACATATGCTTCACCTATCCATTTTCTTTCATTTTTTCAAAGTCATCTTTTTGGCTCACGCCTGTAATCCCACCACTGTAGGAGGCTGAGTTGGGCGGACTGCCTGAGCTCAGGAGTTCCAGACCAGCCTGAGCAAAAGTGAGACCCCATCTATAAAAATAGTCAGGTGGTGTGGTGGGTGCCTGTAGTCCAGGCTACTCCAGAAGTTGAAGCAAGAGGACTGCTTGAGCCCCGGAATTTGAGGTTGCTGTGAGCTATGATGGCATGGCATTCAACTGAGGGTGACAAAGTGAGACTCTGTCTCAAAAAACAAAAACAAAAACCCCCAAAGTCATCTTTTGTAACAATCAAGTTTCCAAAATGTGGATCCTTTAAAAATGAAATACTGCCTTTTGCAACAACATGAATGGAATTGGAGAACATTATGTTAAGTGAAATAAGCCGAGCATAAAGAGACATATCTCATGTTCTCATTCATATGTGGGAGCTAAATATTAAAACATTGATCTCACGGAGACAGAGAACAGAATGACAGTTATCTGTGCCTGAGACGGGTAGTGGGGAGGTGAGGATAGAGATGATTAATGGGTGCAAAACTATAGATAGAATGAAGAATATTTGGTAGTACAACAAAGTGACTATAATCAACAAGTTATGATATATTTTAAAAGAATGGAATTGGAATGTTCCTAACACAAAGAAATGATAAATGCTTGATGTCTATATCAAAACATCACATATACCCTACAAATAGATACAACTGTGTATTACATACTAATAACTTTAAAAATCCACTATTACAAAATCCATGAAAAATGTTTTTTTGAGGTGTTTCTCCATAGAAGTAGCATTAATACTTTGTTTTTACTAAATTTTGTTTGAATAATAATTCCATGGCTCAAAAAATCTTGTTCCTACTTCTATTTCCATTCACTCTGATCTCCCACTCTGCCCCCAATAGGCAATTGTTCAGTTTTGTGTGTATTCTTCTGTTTCTATATGCAAATAAATATAACCACACATTATTACCCCCTCCCTTTCTCACAAAAAGGCGGTATATGTGATGTTTGGCATGCACCTTCTTACACTTAACAACGTATCCTGGAGCTCTTTCCATATAAGCACATGGGGAGATTTTACATTCATTTTATCAATTCATCACTGTTCGTGTTTATTTATCCACCTTACGTAGATGGATACTTAGGTTATTTCCATTCTTTTGCTTTTATAAAAATGTTCAATCTTCACACACACATTTGATATGTGTGCAGTTACATCTATAGGATAATTTCCCACAAGAGAGATTGCTAAGACATAAAGTATATTTATAATTTTGAGAGATTTCACCAAATTTCCCTCTTGAAATATTGTGCCTCTTTTGCATTCCTATAAGTAATGTCAAAGCACTGGTTTACTTACCTCGACAGCAGAGTGTGCCGTCAAACCCTAACATTTTTGCTAGTTCAATACAACAAGTTTGTTATAATTTCTATGAAGGTTAAACTTCTTGCCCATTTTTCATTTTCCTCACCTGTACACAAGGGAGTGCTCAATACCTAAGTTAAGTTAGGTGATAGTGCTTGCTTTATTAACTTTACATTTTCAAAATAAAATAATTTATATTTGTGCTGGGTATAAAGCACCTACTTTAGGTATTTTTTTTTTTTTTTTTTTAGCATCTAAAACAAGCTTTTTGACCAGTTATTTTTTTTTACAATAGTAAGTAGAAAAAAACCTATGTGGATCTAGTTTCTTGCAGAAAAATATATTCATTTTTTTAGTAAGAAACAAAATCATCCAGTTCTAACAATGATTCTTGTTATGGATTGAACTGTATCCCCACAGTTCGTTGAAATCCTAACCCCAAATACGTGTTAATGTGAATTTATTTGGAAATAGGTTTTTCGTAGATGATCAAATTGAGGTCAATAGAGCGGGTCCTAATCTGACTACTGTTCATATGAAAAGAGGAAATATGGAGGGATAGACATGCAGAGAGGAAAAAAAATGATGTATTGACAAAGAAGCTACACACAAGCTAAGGAATGGCTGAGGAGATTCAATCCTAAAGCACCGTATTTCAGACTTCTAGCCCCCAGAACTGTGAGACAATAAATTTTGTTTAACCCATCCAGTTTGTGGTACTTTATTGTGGCAGACCTAGCAAACAAATACAATACTATTCTTACCTTTTTCTCAAACTATTTTTCAAATTGCTTTAGAGTGGAAAAGTTATGTATAGAACCCAGTTTTTCAACATTATAACGTTAATAAAAGTCCATAAGAAAAATCATCCGATTTCTAGGATTTGCCTTCATATATTCCAGTCATAAAAAGTAAAGGGCAAGAGAAATCTAACACACTGCATTTTATGTTTTCTAAATGCCTTACTAATTATTCACTTCAAATGTAATCAGGTGCTTTTTCACACACCTAAGATTACAATACATTTCTCACAAATGACAATGTGCCAGGAATTGTTATAGGCATTGGAGATATTAAAACTAAGATAGAGCCTGTTCTCTTTGGGAATAATAATTAAAAACAGTTTTAAGAGAAGAGCAAATTATCATCAGAGCCCCAGGTAGAAGGAATCATTTTAGAATGAAATTGCCAAGAGCTGTAAAAAAAGGATAAATTCTTTTGTTTTGTCTAGTGCCTATTCATTTCTAATCCTGCTATTTCCTTAGTTAGTGCTTAGTCCATTATCTCCCCTACCATGTGGCCAAACATAAAATAATACATTAAATATTATAATGTCCCACTTTTCATTTTTGTGACAGCAACATGAGGCCATGATGCTAAGTTATGTTTTAAATTTTCTGTTTATAATTCTTCTCAAGACTTAAACAAGTGTTACATAAATATCACACCTAAATACTAAAAGTCTTATGAAGTACCTAAAAAACAGTTATGAAGGCAAAACCCACCAAGTTCATTCTATAAAATCATTATTTGTAAGCTCCACTTATAAATAAAAAATTACAATGCTTTAAGTCAAGGCATATTACATTTCAGATGGTGATATGCAATTAATTGCTTTTTCATTTCTACTAATCAATTTCTGTGTCATTTACTTCTAAATTATATTTGGAATCATAATGAAAATAGATATAATGATAACTAAGAATGGTAGCTAAAAAGAATCCTCTGTAATAGTAATGTAATAAACACTATGTATTATATTTGTCAATGAAAAGGAATCTTAAATCGCATTCTCCATGGAAAGCTGGGCAGCCATCTAGGAAATCTGCTGTAGACATCCAGCAGATTTCCAATCTGGAAAATTCTTGGGAATGGGATTTAGCTTCTGATCAGTTTGTCTTCATTTGTCTCACCTGCAGAATAGAGACAGTTTTTTCTAGAACATGGTTATCCCTGATAGATGAACTGGCTTCTTAATCCTAATCTAGAAACTGGAAGAGAAAATTACGGTCATCATTACACAGCAATGGTGTGGAGATTTGTCTTTTTGTCTTAGAATATTATCTAGCTAACTAGCCTTTATTAGACATATTCGAATGAAAATGTTTTTACTTGAAAAGTTTGCCACTTGTTCTTACACCCTATACTTTTTATTTTTGAACACATCTAGTTTTTAGGTAGCTGAAATATTTAATCCCTTTATTTGGTTCCACCAAAAAGTCCAGACGCAAGACCCTATTTAATTTTTGTAGCCGGTTGAATCCTAATGGGTGACCAGTAGTGTTAAGTTTTGAGTATAATCAGAAACCACCCAAAGTACAAGAAAGAATTATAAAATCATCAGGTAGGAGAAAAGGCAGTGGTACTTTGGTAATTTATACCAAAATACCAATGCTAGGTACATTCCTTATGGTAGTGTTTTTGGCTACAGACCTCTTGGCTCTTCGTGTGATAATCATTAAGTCTGCACTCAACTTAAGGTTGAGCATTTTGTTTATGAAAGGAACAACTGATACTAGGTTCTCCAAACTTTTGACACTGGATTCTGAGATACACTGCTCATTACTACCGTGAACTGCGTCGTTAGGAATTATCTCGTGGAAACTCCTCAGCGTTTGTAGTAAAAGAAAAGCCCTGGGCTTCGGACTGATTTGGGTATCTTCTCATAGTTGGGATGTCCAAGGTGTCAGTTTGAGGAGTGAGAAGCAGCAACGCCCGGCTCCCTCCAGGCGCGCCCCGGGGACCCACCGAGACTTCCTTCGGGACCGACTCCGCGCGCGCCCGAGCGGCAGGCCCGGCTCCCGCAGCCTCCACCAGAACTGCCGCCGCCGGCGGCGCGCGCCCACGGGCCTCGCGGGGACGCGCCTCCGGAGTCGGGCGAGAGCTCCGCGGCAGCCGCGCGCGCCCGCCCGGCCCAGGAATGAATGAATGGAAGGTTCAATCTCGCGCGCTCGGCGCCGGCAGCCAATGACGCGGCCGCGAGCGGCGGCGGGCAGGTGTGCGCGTGCCGCCGCCTGACGCAGGGCTCTAGTCGAGCCGCCTGGTGCCGCCGCCCCCCTTCCCCCCTCCCAGCCCCCTCCTCCGTGCGCCCCGCCACCCGCCGGGCTGCGGCGGGCAAGCGGCGGCGACAGCGGATCCCGCGTCCGGCAGCCGCGAGCCGCCCGGCCCCTCCGCGCCGCGTCCCCTCTCCGGCTCACAATGTGCTGACCCTCCCGGCCCCGCCGCGCGCATCCCGGGTCTCCGGGCTGCCGCGCTCCCTCAGGAAGTGACAACCTCCAGGTCCCTTCCTCCGCCCCGTCCTCCGGGACTGAACGCCACACACATACTCACACCCTCTCCCACTCGCACCCAGGCTAGCGACGCGACCATGAGGCCCCGGAGGTAAGCAGCCGGCCCCGCGGCCGCGCGGGTGCGAGCGTGGCCGGGTGTGCGTGCGGGTGCGGACGCCGCTCGCGGTCCGGGTCTGGCACGTGAGCAACGTCGAGGGGAGCTCTGTGCCTAGGGGCAGGAAGAACAGAGGAGGCGCGAGCGCCGGGGAGGGGCGAGCGCCGGGCACCGAGGGGAAGTGACAGTTCTCGCAGCAAGTTGCCGTTAGGGAGCCGGAGCGCCGCGCCCTTCCTTCACCGGCCCTGATTTATCGCCCCGGTGTTGCCGCTGAGACGCTGGCGGTCGATGTACTTCCGGGTTCACACCTTTCTCTCCCCGCTCGCGGCGCTGGGTCGCGCCCGGTGTGGGCAGTGTTGCTAGCTCGGCAGCCCAGGCCGGTCGCCGCAGTCACCGCCGGGCGGCCGGAGCCTGCTCGGAGAGGGAGGCCGGGGCGGGGCGGGGCGCGCGCGGGCGACTCGGGGCGCGCTGGTGCGGGTCGCGCTGGTGCGGGGCGCGCTGGGGGTCCGGGCGGCGGGTCCTCTCGGCTGGTGCTGGCGCCTCGGACGCGCGGGGCCGCGCCTCCAGGGGGCGCTCGCGGCTGCCCTTGGTGCTCTCAGCAAAGCGAGCTGCTTTGTACCGGGCAGGCGTCGGGGGATCCTTTTTTTTGCTTCGATATCGGTGATGAAAATTCATGAATTAAAATTCAGGATTTGGAGAGAACGTAGAACAACGGACTTGGATATAGGTTGTTTTGGAAAGGGAAAAGCCAAAGAAGAAATGATACATTTGCAGGAGCATTAAGTGACTACAGACTGGAACACTGGATATGGTGCTTTGTGAGGATTTGTACTTCAAAAACTTTTTTTTAAAATAGCAAGTTGGTAAATATTGAGTGTTTTCGAGTAACGTCTTACAGTATGTATTTAGTGTCCTCATTGCGGGAATTTCTTAAATGTAAGTAATAGTAAGTCCGCCATTTTGAATTGTTTCATGTAACACAGAATGAAATCTTAGGTGCCTGTGTTTCCTTGAGTTCCCTTCAGTTCTTTCTGTGGATTTGTTTTCATCCATAGGTTTTTAAGATTATCTAGTATGACTCCTGTTCATAGACTTAAAAACTGAGGAATTTTATAGCTATAATTGTTAATGCAAGGGAAAAATTTGCGTGCGTTTTATTGTAGTTTTTAGTTCCTCATAAATGTTGGGGAAGTGAAAATTACACATGACAACTAGTATTTGAATGAATTTAAAGCATTGTACAACACTGCTGGAAAAGTATAACTTAACGTGATTTTTTTGATGAAGAAAATCATAATGTTTCTTTTTTGGTGCATATTACAAAGCTAGGTGATGATGCAAAATATGCATCCAACAATAAGTTATAAAGCAGCACAATTTTATTTAATTCTATGAAAGTCTTCAGAGAAATTTTAAAAATTAAAATTGAATTCTTGACGCAATATGGCAATTTGATTTAAAAATTAAAAATTTGTTGTGAACTTTATGCCTCTTTTTCTTCTGCTGTGGAATTGCATAGATTCGATAGAGGAGTCTGACTATAAATTAAGGAAACAGCATGTAATGACCAATATTCCATTTATAATGCTAATTAAATGCCCATTGGGGGAAATTCTTGCTTCCCAAATTATTTTATCTTTGCATGTATGAAATATAGCAATCTGGTGTGCCTGATTTCCTAAGGAAACATTAAGCTGACACAAGGCCTCTTAGTATTTATTGGGGAGGGGAATGATGCAACCAATAAATAAAAAGTTGTATTTGACTTTTCCATTTTGCAAACAGGAACAGCTAATCATTGCTTGATAATATAAGGTCATAAAAATAAAGGATTTAAATCAGTTTGTAAGTGTGTATTGCTTACTGTAACTGTTTATAGGTGCTTCTCAATTAATAGATCTGGAACCAAATAATTAAAATGATTATATTCTCATTAATCTTTGTCAGAATGCAGTGTGTGTGATAATATATGTTCTATGTCATGTTTCTTTCAGAAACAAAGATAACAGTTTCTTGTGAAATTAATCAGGATTTAAATTAAAAACTCTACTGGACTATGATGGGAGATATGGTCAATCTTATGCTTAGTGAAGCAGATTGAAATTTAAAATAGTAGTGCTTAAAGTTAGACTTCATAATAAAGTAAAGTGTGTTGCACATATAAATTCCAAAATAGAGTGAATTTAACATCGTTTTTTTCCCCCTTGTATACTCTGAGGAAAGAAGACTAAACAGATCTTACCTGTCTGAAAGTTTGATAATGCTTGGTATCTGATTTGCTCACTTTTTTAGGTACTTACAACACACTGTTGTTAAATTCACAAATCACAGTTAAAGAAGAAAATATTATATAAAACATATGCATAACAGTCTTCAGGTATGAGACTGATAGTTCTTTAAAATAATTGAAATGTTAGGCACAGCTACCAAATTTGGGGACTATATTAGTAAACTCAGCTTAAGAAATGATTTATAGGCATTTATCTTGATCCATAATTGAGTTGATTAAAAGAAAGAAACATGGGGGTACAGAGATGAATCAATTTAGAAGTAATTAAATTATTGATTATGAAAGAGGCATTACAAATTGTTGGTCAGTTAAAAGGATTTCCTTATTTGGGATTTTAAGTAGAATTTAATTTTCTTTAAAAATTATCAAATGCCCATTTTTTTCTTATTTAAATACTTTGGAACTTGTACCTGATTTTTTTGTCTTTTAATGGGACTGTACTTTACAAATAAGTGCTGGCTTTGATGAACCACAGGGTAAAGAATTGCTAGCTTGCCCAACAGAACAATGAAAATTCTTTATACTCAGATACTTAAGATTGATTTATATGAACATACGTTAGAGTCTGTGCAAAACAGAATCACAGTGGTTTTGAGAAAATTGCCCACCATTATACTTGTACATGTATTTTGTTAGATTTCACTGACAGAGATTCTGGATAAAGTCGCTGGCCATAGTGCTGAATTAAGACAGCCATATTGGTCACTGCTAAATCTGAATGAAAACTGTACAGTACATAGAAATTGTGGGGTTCAAGTAGCATCGTGACTATAGGAAACATACATACCTGTTTCAAATTTATTTCTATTTTCATTTTTTGCTTTTTACCTAGTTGAATTGGAATCGTCCAGAAATTGTGATAAATTTTATACCTGAAGTATATTAATTTACTGTATAATATTGATTTTTGAAATAATGTCAGTAAAATCAATAGGATCAGTGTTAGAAGTTTTCTCTTTCTTTGACAGCTGACACGGGGCGATGGCGACAAGATTTAAAACCAGTTTAAGCAACTACTAAGTTAACTCAAAAATAGTACAGTTTGACACAGCTGTAAGGTAGAGTATGAACTTGTTATCCGCAATTTTTGATTCAGGTTCATACTCTGGCACTATCAAAAGCAACATCAAAATATATGATTGTCAAGCTTTATCAAATTAAAAATCACTCGTGAAAGAAATTCCATTTACAAATAATAATATAAGCAATTGTCTAAATAAGGGAAAGAATATAAATTGAGATTATAATGATCTTGACCTAGCATTTTGGGAAATTGTCTATTGTTTGAAGCAGGACAAGCACCAAGCTTTCACTGTTTACAGTATTACTGTGCTCTACATTGTGTAGGGTGAGTACTGGTAGGAAACCATAATAGAACTTACCTGAAAAGGAATGTTGTGGTCTATTTAATATTTTAGTAAATAGTAAAATACTATTTTAAGCATAGGACTTTGACATTATTTTTCTAAAAATAGAAAGGTTTGATATGCAGGATCATCAAATTAAGGGTCAAAGGTGACAAACCAGGACAAAGGGCATGCAGCTCATTTTCAAGCAATCAGTTTCTAGTTTTTTCTTAGCTGAACAAAAGCTTAATTATATGGGAAAAAGGACTTAGTGTTGAATGGCCAGTTCTAATGGTAGAAAAACATGTTTAAAATTTTCTAGGTATTTTCAAATCAGCATTTCTTTCACAGACTTGTGAATGTAAGGGTTAAAATGGCACTTTTTTGTTTTTCAAACAATATTTCATGTAGCATTCATTCAGACTCTACAAAACATTTCAATTAAAAAATTCTGAACTTGTTAGAAATGCTTTCTTTTATATATACAAAATTTTACAAAAACTGTAAATTATATTTTATCTTTTTGTATTAGTCTGTTGGTATCTCCTCCCCTGTTAGTTAAAATCTTATTTTATTTAAGATTAAATTTATTACCTCATTAGGTCACTCTTAGTGATGTAAAGATAAGAAACCAAATATTTTTATCCTTATTACATTAAATAGTTTATTGATGATATTTAGAATGCACTAAAGTTCTCATTTAGTTGTTGATCTGGCACTATTGTAAATTTTTAACCATTAAGAATTTTGTGTATTAAAACTTGAAATAATAAAGCTAAAATTTTGTTAATATTATAATTAAATGGAAGTGTTCAGTTTTACTTAGAATCACTTTTGTTTACTATATCAAGGAGCTGCTGTAAATATTTTATCTTAAAATTATGGTGGGCCTTCAAAATATATGGTGCTAGTTTTTTGAAAGCAAGAGTCTTGCCACTATTTTGAGTCTTTTAAAAATCTAAAACCATTATTGCTTTTTAAAAATTTTCTTCTGTTTAATGTCATCTAAACAATGACTGAGCTATGAGCTTTATTATATGAGACTATTGTTTAATATCTTGAAAAATAGAAAACATTTACATTAGCAAAACCAATTGTGCTGTGGCTCAACTGTGTTACAACATTTATGTTTAAGTGAAAAAATCTGTTTTAGCAATTAATATTTGTGTCATAATCCTTGCTGTTAAACATTCTTAACAGTATGCCAGCTGACTGAAATTACTGTTCATTGGAATTTTGATTTTCTAGGATAAATTCTTTTTTATTACAGTATTTGAAGGAAATGATGGAGTTGCCTATACCTTACAAGAAACCAATAACATTCTAATTTGTAAATTGCTTGAGAAAGTTAAATTCATCTCTGTAATTCAGCAATGCTACAAATATTAATATCAAGGGTTAAGCGTTTCATATAATGTATTATACATTAAATCATATATTTTGTATCTGTAAAAAAGAATACAACTTTGAAATATTTTCATAATATAACCTTTTTATTTAATATAACATATTTGTTCTCTCATTCATTTTAAAAATATTTCACTAGCTTTGAAGCTTCCTATTTTATAACTCCAATAACCTATGATTTTAATATTGTATAGGGTCTCATGTAAATATTTGTTTTACTTTCATTTTAACTAGATGGTTTTCTTTTAATTTTTTGTACTTGTGTATGATCGAGGATGCAGCATCAGCAATTACAGTTATATCTAACATTACAATAGGATGTTCAATTAAATTGCAAAATAATTTTTCTTGATCTTTAGGTAGTCTTTGTATTGTGTATTGACTAATGTATAAAAAAATAATTGGAGTGAAGGAGTTTTAATATTTGAAATGTTTCCTTAGAGGACAATGTAAAAAAGCTCTTTTTTAAAGCCCCCACATTCACTTTGGTGTTGAACTTCAATTCATATTTAATATCTTATTTGATATGTGTTTATGTTATATGTAGGAAGTATTGTGTGTTAGGTTTTACTCTACTGTTTGTGTAGTATGCGTACTATGATTTGAAATAGTAGTATGTAAAAACTTTCCCCCAGCTATTCTTCTAAGAGGGGAAAACACATTGTTGTCTACTTTACTTTCCAAAGTATTTAGTTCAGTGATAGTTATCACATACTGTAAATAGGCTTATGTTTGTTATAAACCATAAAGTGATTAGTTAATAAGTTATGGTGTATTTTAGACTTACATTATTTTAGAAAATACTTATTTTAATGGAAACAAAATTTATCTTAAATATATTTTTAAATGTATAAAAGTTGTGGCTATCAGAATGAGTAATGAAATAAATTTTCTTTTATTATGGTGAACATTCTTGATTGTTTTGCATTTTGTTAGTGTTAGAAGTAAAAGTTAATGTGATGTGAATTGAATTGAAATAAAGTTCTGAGTAATACGTTATGTAGTAGTATTTTATTTTTATCCATTACCAACTCTCTGGGCTTAACAGCTTGGCAATGAAATAATTGGTGGTAGCAATCATTTTCCTTTATATTTAGTTACAATAGTGAATCTTAATGAATAATACATAATTTACTTCAGGAGAATATTCTTATACATTCTAGTAGGAAGTATGAAATGTATGTAAGAATGTTTATAATAGATGTTTACAAGTTTAGCAACTCTAAAGCAGTAAATATATATTCAAAATAAAACTCATAATTATTTTATATTTGTAATCAAAAGATGAATTGCCTATCACATCCTTTTTTATGAAAAGATAGTTTAAAAAATTTTGTATACAGTTCCATTTTTTGAAAATAAAAGCCATCCTTGAGATAGTCAAACCAGGTGTAGAATCATCAAGTCATTGATTCACTCAAAAAATGTAATAAACCATAAATAATGCCAGAATTATAATAATGAGCTAAATGTACACAATCTCTGTCACTGCAGAGCATAGGATTAAGTTGGGAGAGAACATATTCCATTGACTTGTAAGTAACTGTATTACAGTATTCATGGCAGAGACTTTGTACTCAGTATGCAACAGTAAGAAAAAAAGCTCTGAGTGGAGATCTAAATGATCAACAGGGATTATTTTAGTGAAGGGGCAGAGAAGTTATGTCAGGATTTCAGTTTTTTTTTTTTTAGGTTTTCTAAGAAAAATTAATGAACTGTTCTATCAAAAAGTAGTCATCTAGAGCAAGAATATGAGCATTTGCACGTACTGTGGCTCAAGCCTGTAAGCTAGCAGTCTGGCAGGCTGAGGCAGGAGGATCTCTTGATGTCAGGAGTTCAAGACCAGCCTGAACAAGAGTGAGAGACCCTGTCTCTACAAAAAACAAAAAACCAAAAAACAGGAAAAGGGGATGCCTCTAATCTCAGTTACTTAGTAGGCTGAGGCAGGAGGATGGGTTGAATACAGGAGTTTGAGATTGCTGTGAGCTAGGCTGATGCCACTGCACTCTAGCCTGGAGCAACGGAGTATGACTGTCTCAAAAAAATTGTAAATATTTTATGTAACATCTATCTCATTTCTATACTAATTGTTCAGTAGATAGTGGATGGTAGATTATAAGTCCATACTTAAACTCAATTCTGTTTTCTTTACCAACTCTTGTTTTTGAAAAATTTAAAGTCATTATCTAGATAAGATGAAATATATTGTGAAATAATCCTGGCTTATTTTCCTTTGAAAATATTAAACAAATAATAACAAAATACATAAGTTTGAGTAGTGAAATATCTGAACATTTTTATCCACCAACTTGGCTTTTTAATTTTTTTTTCATGTTCTAATATATATATTTTATTTATTTATTTATTTATTATTGTTAAATCATAGCTGTGTACATTAGTGCAATCGCCTGTACTGGCTTTTTAATTTTTAAATCCCAGATGTTTATAGTTGGAGCTCTGGAATTAAATGGCATTATTTAGCTAACTTACGTTATTTGACTTTGACTTTGTTAAACCTACCATTTACAAAAATTCACCCAAATTATTTGAGAAGTATTTTTTCTTTTTTTTCAAACCCTATCTATTGTGTTTACACATCTTTAAAATTTAATGATTTATTCTTCTCTGTAAGTGTAAGCAGACAGAGAAGGTTAAGCATAGACTGTGGGCTGTTAGAATAGAAAGGCATAAGCTAGGGTTGTGCTGAGATGTTCATGTATGATAATTAAAGACACCCACACATAAACCAAATTTGCAAAATAAAACATTGCAGGTCCTGTAAAGGAAGGCTCTATTTCAGTAAGTTTTAGTAATGAATTTTGTTAGGTAGGGTCTGTCATTGTCTTTTGGCTGTAATAGGATAACAGAAGGATTTAATGTACAGAGGTTTACATGTCTTGTTCACATTCTTCATCTATTCAAATCTTACTCAGTGGGATTGTCATCCTTTGGAAGAAGAATCTGGGTCAACATTCAGTAATACTCTGCATATTGAAAACTTTCATTTTTCTTTTTGCAACTTAAAGAATTTACACATAATGGTTTATTTTTGTTGCATTGATATGGTAGGTATAGCATGTAAAACTTAAGGAGAGAAAGACAACCCTGGGTGATAGGTGAGTGGATGCATGTTCACACCAATTTGTTTTCCAGACCTTAATAACTCTGACTCAAGGATAAAAATAATAATTCAGTGAACATCAGGAGTTTCTCTTCTAATTGTTGTACTTCATTACTGGGTGGCCTCTATTGCCAGTTTCACCATGCTGTGGCATCTGCCAGTGAATGTTAGAAACATCATTACTTACACATTTTAAAAATGAGAACTGTTTTTGCTTTTTAAAATATGGTTAATACATACTAAATGTCTTTAACTATACGATGTGATTAAATATATTACCATTAAAGTAATTTTAATTCATTTGAATGTAAGAAAGAGACCTAGTGTCAATGGTGTGGTACCATATCAGATTCTTATAATTTATCTTCTAAATAAGTTCATCAAAAACACAATATTCCAGGTTAGGTAGATTTTAACTGTGATTGAAAAAGACTGGGATTCTTAAATTACACTGTAAAATTAAAATATTAAAAAATTTAAAACTGTATTGGTAATGAAATCAGGATCTTTTGATTTCATTGTAATGGTCTTAAAATGTTTATTAAATTAGTGTCCTATAGTAGAAGTAAAAGGCAGACATGACAATTGATTATCTAATTTTGGTAGGCAAGTCTTAGTTTATAGGTCTCTTGGCAGAGTTGAACCTGGGTATTTTATTGGTTTCTAATGAGTCATTAAGAAGAAGAAGAGGCAATTAAATAGGCAATTAATGTAGTACTGACTTGAGCTCTCTGATTTTAGGTTCTTCAGAAGACGATGAGGTCATTCAACCAGGTTTCATCAGCCCCAGGTTAGTCTGTTGTTTTTTTTCGTTGTTGTTTGTTTGCTTTTTAATGAAGTATTTTACTTAACTTATGTTTAAAAAGTACCACCAGAGTCGCATAAGAACTTGACAGCCCTCAGAAATTCTCCATCCTTTCTACTTTGGCAAGATGGGTACCATGTCCTACGTACTCCATCCTGGTCACTCCATTTATAAAACTGGGATTCTTACAGGAATTACATGGATAACATCTTCTAATTAACTCATTTCCCCCGAATTTAGTTGTATTAGATTTTGTGATTCCCTTTTCTGTAACTCAAGCAAGATAGATCATAAATATCTAAATGCTTACAGAGATGAATGAAAAGTATTTATAGCTTGCTCATTTTTGCAACTCCCAAAGTAAGATTGGCACTAACAAATGCCTGTTGAATTAAATTAAAAACAGAAACATGGTGCTATTTTCAAGTATTTTACCTTAATAGTAAAAGTGCAATATATTTGATATATTGAGGGAATTTCTCTAATCCAGGAAACTTTATGTTGCTTTTCATGAACATGTATCAGAATTTGCTTCTAATGATCATACTGCAAAACTGAGTCATTTTAACTTTTAACATTTTAAACCTACCACTTTTGACATATAAATACTTTCTTTACATTGTTGAAATTAATTTAAAACTTAAATTACTTTTCCCAGTAATAGTTTTATTTGATGAAAATGTATTACTCTGGTTTAACTTGTACTACTTTGAAGACAATTTACACATTAAGAACTGTGATATAGTCAATTTTATGAACATTAGTAATACGTACAAGTACAATGGTGTTATTAAACTTATCAAATATTGGATTGTAGTAAGAGCAAAGCAGTGATTAGGTATTGCCATTTGAGAAATACTTTATTCTTTTCCAAGTTAATTCTTTAACATGGAGATGATGCTGTAATGAGTATCATGAGAAAAAAGATTCTCACAAGTTGCTACAATATACCAACTAGTTCCCCCATATAGTTTTTTTCTTTTTATTTATTTAACCTCCCTCCCCCCATTATTGATTGTGAGTTTTCTCTGGGGGCAAATTGGGGGCAGTCTAGAGACTTTTTTCTTTTATACTGGGAAATAATGTTAACACCAATGTGTTAAGTGACTGCAATAAAGTTTCACGTCTGTGTTTGCTTGTGATTAAAAGGGGTGGGAAGGGTGAGGTAACACTTTCACCAAAAGAAGGGTTATTTCTAGAGATTATATTTTAAACTGAAAGACTTTGAATATCAACTGGTTCTGTCTCCTCACTTTGCAGATGAGGAAACAGAAGCCCAGAGAAGTTCAGTGAGTAGCCCAAGGCCACAAGATTAGCAAATGGGACCTGAACTCTTGCCACTGTTTTCTAGCTGTATGCTTTTTCTCAGATTTACTTCCCACACAGGCATCTGAAGAGCCTGAAGAATTTTTCTCACTTGTCCCATCTTTTACCTGCTACTGTTCTTTTCCATTTATGATATACCTGCCCTCTCCCCCAAATAAACCCAGAGTATAAATATTGATGTAGGTACCTGGGAACAGTCCACACTCTGATTTAAATTGGTTATTTCTTTTGAGGAAATTAAGTTTTAAAAAATATACTTTCATTCATTGCTTTGGAATAGGGAGAATTGTATGTTTACATTATTTGTTTTTTCCAGTCTCAATATTTATTGTAAAAAATCTTTAAATTATGAAACATATATGTTCAAGTAGAACAGTTGAAAAATATTGACCTTTATTTTACAAATAAAACATGAAGCTTTCTTTTGTGCTATTCTGGGCAAAGTTATGTAAAACTTCCTACTAAAGATTTTTCTAATCTGTTACTATTTTAATTAAAGTCATTTCATAAAGTGTTGAGCACAGTTTAGACAGTATTTGGGAGGAGTAATCATAAAGTATTTGTTGCTATTGTGAGAGAAATATGTTAATGTAATTGATTTTTTGATATTCCATTTTTTTTAAAAAAAAGTTACTACAAAACAATAAAAAATTAGAACCAAAAAAGGATGCTTTCTACAAAATGGTGGTTTTAAAATAATGCCCCTTTTCTGAATTAATTTTGTTGTTCTGTTTTGCTGAAACATCTAATCAAAGAGGAGGATGCATTTGCAGATGCTTGCTTTTTGACATATAAAGGCAATTTGTCTGGAAAACTTATAATTTATGCTATTTCAGTATTTCTATAATTTTACTTAATTCTTGGGGAAATGTATTAAGATATTTAAGGAAAATTTTCGGAGATTTTTACAGCTCTGTAAAAATTTTAAAACTGGAACAATTGTGTTAAGCCAGAGCATTTTGCCTTTAGATAAGGAAATTAAACGAGATGAAAACGGAATTTTGCTTTTTGTTAATAAAAGCAAAGCACTCCCATATTCTATAGTGCCTCTACTATGAGGCCAACGCACCCAGTCGGGTACTTTTTTCTTCTGACTCCATGTTGTAAGAATGTCAGGAAAGTTAGTGCCTAGTAGTTTATTGAAACACAGAGGTAGGAATCGGGAACAATTTGGCCGACGTGCAGGTCAGTAGCTTTGTGGCAGGAAAGCTCACACCGAGGAGAGGGAGGGTTACTAAAAATCGGCCCAGGCTGCGCCTTCAGCCCCTTCCCGAAGTCTTGCCTTGATCCTCCAAGGACGCACCGACGTTTGCCACGGTGGCTGCCCCACATGGTGGCTTCCCTACCCGGTGGCTTCCCGAAAGGACTGCGCCGGGGTTTGAGGGCAGTTCCATTTTAAGCCTGGCTTGCTGGGGGTGGGGAGGTGGTCAGAGACATTTTCTTGGGTTTTGATTCTCCCTCTTTCCTTGACCTCACTTAGATTTAGGGGCATCTGGCATCTCACAGATGAGGAAATTCAGGAGGTAGTTCGTGCATAGTGTTTTTGCCATAGCGATAAAGGCAAGATTTTTTTTTTTTTTTTGGTTTGGTGTTCTCTGGGACAAGTTGACAAATACAAAAAGTCCTTTAATGCGTCAGAAATCACCAGCCTTCTTTGGAACCGCACCATCTTTAGAAGGGCGGTGTAGATGGGATGAAGAAAGGAAAGGTGACGGAGAGAGAAAGGTGAAGGAAGCGAGCAGGCGGGAGGTGCAGGGACTGGCCGACGCGGGCCTGGAGTCCTGGCGACCCGGGGCGAGCCGTGCGGGAAGGGTCGGCCGCCAAGGTGGCGCGGGGAGCTGACCCCGCCTTGCTGGCCGCTGGGAGAGGACGGGTGGAGTCGCTCGCAGCTAAGCTCCGGCCCCTCCTCTTCTTTTAAGAAGAACCGGAGCTTTGTTTCTGCTTAATACAAGTCACTCATTACTTATAGTTGAAACATTCATGGTGGGGTCTGGCACCTCTTTCGGACCCTTGTACTACAGGGCAAAAAATAAACAGAAAAAAAAAAAAAGCCTGAGGGAATATGTACCTCGTTTTTTAAACGGGGAAACCTAAGTTGTGATAACCACCAGGCATACGATAGGTTATTTCCTCGATTCCTCCCCCTGGTGTGTTGACGATTCTTTTGTACCTACTTGAACTGATTTTAAAGACATTTTGAAAGAACGATGATAAATCAAGCTGTAAAACATTTTGCTTTTGTAGGAATAAATAAAGCAGGCATTTTTAGTCAAACAGGTCTTTCTGGCACACACAAAAAAGTAGGAAATGAGAAAAAAATTAGAACCAGAAGACTAGGAAAGTGACAAATTGGAAAGCATTCTAAGAGACTCACAGGACCGTTTCATGTGAAAGAAGCACTCTGAGCTTTAAGAGCTTATGGTCAGTTTATAAAAGGATCGTAGGCTCAAAAGATTGGGGGGAAGGCGCAGAAAAGATGAATCTGTTTAAAAGACAGTGCCATGTTCTTGAATTGGTGAGTGGTTATTTTCTGTGTCTCCTTCCTTTACTTCTCTTCCTTTCCAACTTCCTTCCTTCCTTGTTCTCTCCCTCTACCCCTAGCCTAACCCCTTCTCTTCCCCTTTCTTGTACTCCCCACCCCCAGGTATATAAATGCATTTGTCTTAAATTCTTTGTGAATGAATTTTAGAGGATTGCTCAGGGTTCCCAGTTGGAAAAAAGCCTTCTACACAACTTGAAAGGCTAATGTCCCTCTCAGGAAATGAACAAGTGATAACCTCTGACACCAGTGACCAGTCCAGTGAACCCTGCCTTAATTCCACTAATACTGGAGGCCCCAATCAGGCAAGCCTATGACTCTCATACTATACCATCCAATGTCATTCAGTTATGGTTTTTGACACTTTTCATGTATGTATTAATAGGTTTGAATTTCACCTAATTTAACAATAAACAAGGGTTCTGACTCTACATACATATTGTGTTCCTGATTTTAATAATTATTAAACTGTTTTCTAATTAAAAACCATCTTTTAGACAAAATGTTGTTTACCCGAAATGCTTAACAAAACTATACTAGCCTGTGAGTTTTGTGATAATTACTTTTTTGTAAATAATTGTATTTCATCGCTTACATCCTTTTAAAGATTATTTTTCTGATACCAGATGTTGATTTTTAATTTAAAATATAAAAAATCTTATTTATTTTAAATTACTTTATTTCACATTATGTGAAATAGTTAACCTATGATACCATCATTAAAGTTACTTCCTTATAAGTTAATGTGATCAGTGCAATCCTAGTAGTCAATTTATACTACTAAAATAATACTCCCTAAATGTTTAGTTAGTAAATAATTCTTTCAGAGCACTGAGCTTTTTGTTGTACTTGCAAAAGCAGTGGAATTTTGCATTTTTTTCTTTTCTTTCTAGCAGCTGCCTAATAAAATGAGAAAGCTTGCTTTCTTTCCTCAGAAATAACAAAGGAAATAGATGAAAAAAAATCTTCCAAATTGATCAGTTTTGATTGACACTTTTTATCACAAACAGCTGAAAATAACTTGTTTTTATATACATACATTACTTTCGGATCTGAACGAATGAGTTTAACTATATTTAGTCGTTTCATATGGTAGGGGGTTTCAGTAGGTGTATGTGGGTTTTTCAAAAGCTTTTAGATTGGCAATCGCTGCATTTTAGTTTGTGTGAAGCAGTGAGAGTGTGGACTTGTTTTGAGAGCCGGGGAGGGGATTGCGGGCGTGGTGGGGGAGGGTCGGCTCTGTAGCTTAGCCCAAGGGAAGTGGTATTTGAGCAGTTAGTTTCTCCATAAACTGCTTGTTTAAGAAAATGGGGGTGGGGGGCGGGAAGACTGGTGGTGTACTTTACTATTTCAAAACGGGTAGTATCTTATATTTTAAAAGAAATAAAGCATTTCTAGTTAATCTGTAGTCTTTATTGTAGTATTCGGTACAGGCGGTAATACTGTCCTAGTCTCCAAATCATCAGCCCTTTGAACCTATTTGAAAGGTAAAGAGTAAGCATTTTGAAACTGGGGGATAGTCAGGGAAGGGACCCCAGTAGCTTAATCCGTTAATAAATTTTCGTTTATTCGCCTTTTCTACCCACTGGTAGTGGACTTTTAAAATGTCGGAGTCCAAGTCAGCGTGGTATGAATTCACCTTTTTTCTCCCGCGGGCCCCTCTTTCTTCACACACACACCCGGTCTCCCCCACTCCTCCCGCGGCTCTGTGGCCGCCTCTCCTGTGGGCTCCTCTTCACCTCTCCTGCCTGCCTGCCCCTCCCCCTCCGCCCTACACGTCTTGCTCTAGGGGAACAATTGCCACTGACTGAGGTTCACTCTATGTTAGGCTGGAAAACTGCGCTGTTATTTAGGAAGTCATTAATCACATCTCCTCCCCCGGAAAGAGATGGCGGATAAACCTGTGAAGTACAATTCCTTACCAACTCCCTGGAAAATGTTCCAATGTGATAAACGGCGCAGACCCATGCCGTTCTTCTGTTAGGATTTTATTTTAAAGTTGAAATTTCTTCAGGGCATCATTGTGTGACCGATAATGGTGTGTTTTTGCCTTTTTGTATCTGTAATCGTTACCTAAAGTTTCATGGGGATGTAATTATTGTTAATTAGGTCTTTTAGAAATTAAGATTGCTTTAAGTATGAAATTAGCGTCCCAAGCAGGTTTACTGCTATGGAGGTAGCTGAATTCTTAGGAGTAAAGTAATGTAACAACGGCTGCTTTATTTAAATGACTCCCCCCACCCGTGAGATTCTTTAGACAGGCTGTGTGCAAGGCACGCGTGTACACATATATGATTATGCCATTTTTTAAAATCGACAGTTCCCGAGGACCCTCCATTGTGTTTAAGTAAAAGCACGAAATCAGCATTTATCTGATTTATCGTAAAGAAGCACTCCAAATTGTCTTTAAGATAACATGTTTGAGTTTTTCGTGTTCATTCATAAATTATTTTGATGTCAGCCTAGATGAAATGGCGATTGGTTATCTCTTCCTCTTGCCAGCCCCTTAAGGATCCGAGGTGAAATTAGTAGCAAGAAAGCATGTAATTGACAAAGTCACGTGTGTGCTCAGGGGGCCAGAAACTGGAGAAGAGAAAAAAATGAAAGGAGGAAAGCACATTAGACCATGCGAGCTAAATTTGTGTTCGCACAAAATCAGGATGTTAGGTTGATGCAGAAGATCACTCCGTTCCAAAGGGAAAGTTTTCATCTCACGAGTTTGGAGCTGAGGGCCGGTGGGGCAACATGGCCGAAGGTTAATTTTCGTTTCTATTGTCTTACTGTGATTTTCTTTCTTCTTTTCTCTACCCCCTCCCCCTCTCCCAACCTTCTTTGCCCGTCTCCCCCTTCCCCTTTTACCCCAATACTGGGCATTACCTCCCTACCCCCTACCCCCCATTGCTCTGAGGGGCTTTCGGCAAACCTATTGTTACAGATCTCCAAAAATGTTTTGTACCGCCCACACTGATTCACAACTTGAAAAGCTTTCAGGGGGCTATTGTTTGAATTGTGTGTGTGTGATTAAGTGCAGTTTCAGTAAGTGAGACGGAGAAAACTTTTATACACCTGCCCCCTCCCCCATTCCACCCCAACTTTAATTGAAAGTTATGGGGGGAGGGGAATGCACATTGCAAATAACCCTGGATTCACTGCTGCCACATGTGCAATAATCTACCCATGTTCACGATTTCTCTTTCCTCCTCGTGTGGGCTGGAGAGACTGGTTTTGCTGAAAATTTCTGTTTGTAAATGGGATCAGTGTTAAATCAAGCCACATAACAAGTATTGCGGGCTGTACTGTAATATGTGGCTGAAAAACGGAGTTAAATGAAAAAATGTACGTATGTACAGAAATGTGGAAGTTGGAGTGATCGATAGAATAGTGTAGCTTCCCCTCCCCCTTTTTTCTTTTAACTCTTTTGATTTTAAACTTCTTTTCTATAGAAGTAAAGGAGGAATCAAAGCATTTATTAATGTTTTTTCTCTCTGTTATCTCTTTATCTCCGAGTTTTTTTTCGTCTTTTAATGAACACAGTAGGGGCTTATAGACTAACTGCATTTTTTTTGTCCTGTTCCGTCTCAGGCGGGGCGAGCAAAGGTGGTGGAGAAGACCCGGGTAAACTGTCTGAGCCAGCAGAGGAAGAATCTTCCCAGGTTTTGCATGGGACTGGCCATTGCAAGTGGTTCAATGTGCGCATGGGATTTGGATTCATCTCCATGATAAACCGAGAGGGAAGCCCCTTGGATATTCCAGTCGATGTATTTGTACACCAAGTAAGCAAAACTTTTTTTCCCTCTGTATCTTTCTCCATGTGCAACAGTACCCCATGGGTAGGTTGGGTCATTATGTGTACAATAATAATGTGCCCTCAGGTATGCTGAAAGACAAAATTGTTAGAATTGCCCAGTTTTTGGTACATATATGAGACCCTCTCTGAATATCCTTCTAAACAGAAGATGAAATGTTTGAAATTTCATTGTTTGATTTGAGCTTACTTTGTCAGAATTTCCCCCTCTTCATTCTGCAATGAAATTGCCTTCCTGCAACTGCCAGTGTTATAGGTTCAAATACATTTTCTGTCATCTGTGCCTGGAGAATGGGTGGAAAAATGAATGAAGAAGTAATGATCATTTTAAGGTTAAAAAAAGCAAGACATTTTGCTGTTAAAAGACATGTACAGGTTCTTATTTGAGACACTTCTATTCACAGTAACTCCCACTATTACTTATTTCATCA
This sequence comes from Loris lydekkerianus, assembly GCA_963574355.1. Taxonomy (NCBI): domain Eukaryota; kingdom Metazoa; phylum Chordata; class Mammalia; order Primates; family Lorisidae; genus Loris; species Loris lydekkerianus. The sequence continues at coordinate 70,111 of CAUYPK010108651.1, read as the reverse complement.
CTGCCTGCGTGTAGTTATTTGCAGAGTGTAGTTATTTGCAGATTATGATAAAATAATTTGATTTAACAGTAAAATAAAATAGAACACTGCTGGCCTAGTGTGGATATGAATGAAGAAATGCAAGACGATGCTCAATAATCAAAACATTTTGGAAATGTGTTCCTGTGTAGGCATTGGTCCAAAGATACTGTCTCTTTAAGAGACTGAATTCCAAAAAAACATGTGGCCAGAGGCGGTTTTAGCTGGTGTGTTTAAAATCTGCTAGTCTGCTACTTGGGAATTTCCACTTTTGCTTATTGTATGTTGTAATGTTTTAAGATGCTTAAATAACAAACAGAATGTCATTGCTTCCCATTTTCAAAATTATACTTAGGAAATAATAAATTAATACTTCTTCCTCTTTACTTCTCTCTATTGCTTAATCTCTTTATAGTAAAAAAGATGTTAATCTTTTTGCGAGCCTGGTTGTTTAATCAAAAGAAGTTAAATAAATATAAATTCTCTGTAGTGAATTCATGGTTAGAAATAAAGAAGTTAGGACTAAAGAGGTTTATTTTGACATGACAAATAAGTTAAAAAGAATTGAATGAATGGCTGTTGACTACAGATTGCCTGACGCAGATACACATATCTGAAAATAGTATGTTTGCTTGAAAAGTGTATATTTTGTTAGATACTATACTGCAATATAAATATTCCTAGGAATATTTATACCCCTTCCAAGGAATATCATCTTCAAATTAAGTACATAAACAATAGAAATAGGAAATCATTCTGTTTTGATCTGTTGTCCTGCAGTACTTGGTAGCTCCCTGACCTTGCCCTGTGGTGTTTTTCTTTTCTAAAGGCCTGGCTATCATTATTGGCTGTTTACATGTGGAAGGATCAGCATAATTTGCGAATGAAACAAGGTTTAAATACATAAATAGGAAATGCATGTACAGGCTACTGGATTTTGTGCTTCCTACTTTATTTGCAAAGTGAAGCTGCATTTTCTTTTTCCCCTCTAAGATGGAATGACTAAAATCATTGACAAATCCATTTTCTCTCAGGCTCTTGCTTCCCCCTTTAAACATTCTGTTGGTTGTTAAATTGTTCTTTACGATGTCATAAATTTGTTTTATAGATGAATGAAAAAAGTAACCCTTTTCTTCTTTGTCTGATCACACCTTGTTATAATTTAGTTTTCTATGTTTACCTTTTAAAATATTTAAATATTAGATATTTTATTAACCAGTGTTAATGTTTAGGACTATGAGATATCCAATTTTAAGCTACTTAATGGTTATATATATGTTGATAAACATTCATGAACACTGAATTAAAACATTTTATTGCTGAAGTTTTTTAATATATAGCTTACGATTTCTAGGTTATAAACATAGATTTTTAGTATTTGATTGGCTTTAGTCTTATGTTATATATATGTCACATATGTACAAAAAGGATAGTAATTATTAAATGATGCCTCATTAAGACAGTTTCCTATACTGAGATTTACATAAATTATGAAGGCAGGAATCCTACTAATTCCAGTTAAGCAGCTATAAGTAACAATTGGATGGTTGTAAATGGTACATATAGGTATTATGTTAGCATCTCTTACAGAATTCAGGATTATTTCATAAAATTTTAAAAATTTCTTCTTATTTTAGCTGCCTTTTTTTGTTACATGAACATTTTTGAGAACGTATCAGGCTTTATGTGTAATTTTAAGGTAGATTTTTTTTCTGTTATGTCTATATACTTGTTATAAAAAGATATGCATCATAAGTAGGAATTTTAAGTGTTCAACTGGACCAGTAGCTAACCAAACTATTTTAAATATATGACATAGTTTTTATTTTGTTTTGTTTTGTTCTTTGGAACTTTCAGAAGTACATGTGTCATTGGATTTTTTTTTTTTTTTTTAAGTATTCTGAAACATGTTTTTAATAGTATATCCCTGGGGAGATAAAGAAATGATTTTAGTTTCTTTAATATAGTACTTAAAACTTTATGCCAAGGCACCTAGAATTTTTTTTTTCTCTTTTAAAGATATTGACTGCAAAGAACTACGTATCAAAACAATTCACTTGCTGTGAAATATAGAACATATATGTGTGTGTGTTTTTATCTGGAGTTGTTTATACTTACATAGTTCTATTTAAAGTTTGTTAGCAATGATATAAGCAAACGTTCTTGTAATTGGTCTAATATTACCAATTCTTCAAAAAGAAGCACAGGCCTGGGTGCTTGCTTTCACTATACTTAGACACATTGATAAATGCAGTGGGATACTTCTGAGGGTGGGGTGTGACCATTGGTGGTTTAAAATGACAGTCTTCATTTGATTTTCTAATGTTAACTTGTGAGTTAAATAATCATATTTTTATGGTCTGAAAGTGAATATATGCATTCTGACCATGTTCTGAGTTCAGTGATATTTTATTTTGAAAACATTAATAAAAATATATAGTATTATATTTGTGAATTTTGTCACATCTCATTGTTTTTGAGGTGTTCCTTAAAGTATGTAACCGAACTTTGAAAACTTTGATCATGATTTAGTTTTTACATAAGGTAAATTTTTAGAAATTTCTTACTTAATAATCTAACGCAAAACACACATTTGCCTCAATCAAAGTAAAAAAGAATATATACGGTTAATACAGTGTAGGTTTGAAGGTGACATCAGCAATTAGAATGCAATTATTTTCTAAGTGCTAATAATTAATACTCCTATCAATTTATTATTCATAAGTTTAAAAATTTGCATCCACAGATTGTAGGAAAACATGTTTAAATTGCCTGGAAAACCTCAATGGTTTTGAAATGTTAAGAGTTTTTAAAGAACTTAAATATTTGCTAGGACTTTAGAGGAATTGCATGGTAATTATTAGATCTTTTTTAGAGAAGAACAGTGTTACTAAACAACTACCTGTTGATGTTTGTTATCATTTCAGTTTTTCTTTGCATACCTTTTGATTTCTGTTTCCAAATAATTATCTCATCTAATAAGATATAATCGTTGGAATTTTATTTTGTTCTGAGAAATACAGAAACCATTTTCCTTATTGCCCTCTCCTCAGCTTATTTGCATAATGCTTTTTTTACACATTGGGTTAATATATATTTTTAATTCTTTGCCATAAAACATGACACAAAGAATTTTTATCTAAATGTATTTCAGTTCATAATTTATGCAAGATTTCTTTTCCAAAGAGTAATTTTAAAATGACTGCAATTGAGCTATCATTGCTCAGTAGGCTTGAATATTAATAATTTGGTTTTGACATATTCATTTACCTTTTAAGCATTATTATGTTCTTATGCCCTTTATTTCTGACTTACATTTTGATTGTTATGGATAATATAGATGACTATATTTTATGTTCTTTTGCTTCAAAAACATTTCAAGTAGTAATAGAGAAGAAATAGAATTATTATTATACTGAGCATAAAATTTAAATTTAAAAGCATTAAATTTAAAGCATTATTAACAGTGGAGGGATATGAAAACATTTAGAGGGCTCAGCGCCTATAATTCAGTGGTTGGGGCGCCAGCTACATACACTGGGGCTGGCAGGTTGGAACCCAGCCGGGCCTGCTAAACAACAATGACAACTACAACCAAAAAATAGCTGGGCATCATGGCGGGTGCCTGTAGTCCCAGCTACTTGGGAAGCTGAGGCAAGAGAATCGCTTAAGCCTAAGAGTTTGAGGTTGCTGTGAGCAGCGACAGCCACAGTACTCTACCAAGGGCAATATAACGAGACTCTGTCTCAAAAAAACAAATAAACAAAAAAAGCAGACAAAAAACATTTAGAGGTGATTAATATTTGAATGTTTGAAAATTTTATGTATTATATGCAGTTTAATCAATTGATCTAGCAGAGTTCCTAAATCTATTCAAAATCAATTATATAATTTATGAAAACAATTTTTTTCTAGTATGTTCATGTTTAACAGCTTTTCCTTGTGTCTTTTGGTTAATTATCTATATTTACTTTTGTCATAGTTTAGCATGAGAACATTTTTCACATGCGGACTATTTGTGATTATTATTATTACTATTATTGGGGCTGTTGAAAATGCCAATTAAAGCCAACAATGCCATATATCAGTAGAACCTTCTGTAAAGAAGACAGATGAATGGCTAACAAACATACGAAAAAATGTTCATCATCTCTATCTATTAGAGAAATGCAAATCAAAACCATCCTGAGATACCATCTAACCCCAGGGAGAATGGCCCACATCACAAAATCTCAAAACTGCAGATGCTGGCATGGATGTGGAGAGAAGGGAACACTTTTACCCTGCTAGAGGGACTGCAAACTAGAACAACCTTTTTGGAATGAAGTATGGAGAAACCTCAAAGCACTCAAGCTAGACCTCCCATTTGATCCTGCAGTCCCATTACTGGTCATCTACCCAGAAGGAAAAAAAATCCTTTTATCATAAGGACACTTGCACTAGACTGTTTATTGCAGCTCAATTTACAATCGCCAAAATGTGGAACAGCCTAAATGCCCACCAACCCAGGAATGGATTAACAAGCAGTGGTATATGTATACCATGGAATACTATTCAGCTATTAAAAAAAATGGAGACTTTACATCCTTCGTAGTAACCTGGATGGAAGTGGAAGGCATTATTCTTAGTAAAGCATCACAAGAATAGAGAAGCATGAATCCTATGTACTCCATTTTAATATGAGGACAATTAATGACAATTAAGGTCATGGTGGGAGTGGGGAAAGGGGAGAGCAGAGAGAAAGGAGGAGGGAGGGGTGGGGAAAGTAAGAGCAGAGAGAGGAAAATAAAAATTAAAAAATGCCAATTAAATAAATATTTAGACAGAAAGAGGCTTCTTAGAAACTAAAAACTGATCATACTCATGTGTATAATAAGTTACATATTTTAATATTTTTAAAATGATTTCTAGCCTACCAAGTTTTTAAGATGTTTTTGCCCAGTTGACCAATTTGGAAGAATCCCAAACAAAATGCTTTAACACTGTTTAATTATAAAATCACATTTAAAGACATTTATATCAAAAATTTATAAGACTTTAGCTATAAAGATAGTGGATAGTTTCCATTGATTTTCCGATGGTAGTACATTTTTTCAGACTCTTTTTGTTGTGGATTTAACTTCTGAAAGATACTCTTAATAATCATTGAATTTAAACTTGAAATGTGAACTAGACATATTCAAGTTATAGTGTTCTTGTTTTAAAGATTATACTTCTTAAATGAATTTTCATTATTTTTTTAAAGTCTCTTTTAGAGCACTTTTAAGTCCACAGCAGAACTAAGAGGAAGGTACAGATTTTCCATACACCCAGACCCCGCAAATGGATAGCCTCCTCCATTGTCAGTATTCTCCACCAGAGTGGCACATATGTTACAATTGAACCCACAGTGGCAAGTCCTACTTACCCAGTACATAGTTCTCTTAGTGAGGCACACTCTTCCTTATTTTAGATTCTTCTTTTTTATTTAACCATCTGTTCACAACAAATGAAGGCGAGAAATCAAAAGAATTGCCTTTTTTTTTTTTTTTTTTTTTGAGACAGAGTCTCACTTTGTCACCCTAGGTGGGCTCAAGTGATCCCCTTGCCTCAAGCTCCACCTCCTGAATAGCTGGGACTACAGTGGCCTGTCGGGATATTTTTAGAGACAGGGCCTTTCTCTTACTCTTGCTCATGCTGGTCTTGAAGGCCTGAGCTCAAGCTATCCATTCCCTTTGGCCTCCCAGAGAGCTAGGATTATAGGCATGAGCCACCGCACCTGGCCATAGAATTTGTTTTTTAATTAAATATGTGAGTGACCAACCACTAGGATTCAGTAGAACATTTTAACCTAATCTTACTTCTCAGCTTTCATGAGAAATTAAAATTTTATTTGTTACCTGTACTCAACATAGTAGATTAAAAAATGAGTCCTGGGCTGGGTACCTGTAGCTCAGCAGCTAGGGCACCAACCACATAAACTGAAGCTGACGGGTTCGAATTCACCCCTAGCCTGCCAAACAACAATGATAACTACAACCAAAAAATAGCCAGGCATTGCAGTGGGCGCCTGTAGTGTGAACTATTTGGGAAGCTGAGGCAAGAGAATCACTTGAGCCCAAGAGTTTGAGGTTGCTATGAGCTGTGATATCCTGGCACTATATCCAGGGTGACAAAGTGAGACTCTGTGTCAAAAGCAAAGCAAAGCAAAACAAAACAAAAAGCAAAAAATGAGTCCTTTATTTAATTCTGATTGCTTTCAGGCAGTGCTGAAATTTTATTATTTGGATTTGGTTTAATTCTTTTTGTTCAGAGATTACATAAGTATTGCAGATAGTTTGGTATATACTGAGTAAATTGTGTTGGCATTGTGATTAAATTAAAAGTTGCTAGTTAAAAAGATGATTGCTGTATTTTTGTTTCTAAACCAAGTACATAATATAACCTAAACAAAGTGAAGATATTTCTGATCAGTTAAACTGGCAAGTTAACTTAAATGTAGTATTGTATGGATTTGATTTGGAACTAAATATGAAATAAATTACTTTATTAACTATTTGCAATTCTTAGTGAAACAACACAAAAATGGGGAAACAAACACATGTATTCAGTACTAAACTGGAACTAATTGATGAACAGCTTATGCCCACATATGAAGTAAATCTCAATGAAAATCAGGCTGGGGACAGGTGAGGTGGGCATGGGTAAATTCACACCTAAGGGGTACAATGCACACTATCTAGGTAAAGGACTCAAGTGTATAACTTTGACTCAGTCTGTATAAAAACAAAGTACGTAAACAAAACATATGTACCCCTTAACATTCTAAATTTAAAAAAATTACTAATTCTTTATACCGTGAGATAATTTCTTTGAATTTTACGTAACAGGAAGTTCACTTTGTTCAATATATACTTACTATACATTATGACCCTTTACCATATTCAGTCCTTAAACTTAAATAATTTATATTCCTCCCTACAATAACTTGGTTATAATATCTTCCAATATAACAGTAATGTGTTAAAATACATTGCAGGTCAGTGAGGTACATGTAGAAATGAGTATTCTATGAAATGAATAACAAAAGTGTTGTTGCATTTTTGATACATCAGGATTGATCTCATCTTTTAAAAAAATTGGAAGATAGTCTGATGACTGCTTCCTTTTCGATATCTAAATATTTGACAACTTGGAAATATCTTCTAAACCAAGATCTATAGATAATTGATAGATTTAGTATTATATTTCTTTCTGTAATTTGCTGTGGTACTTAAGTCGTGAAGAGTAGAGATAATGTTACATATATTGCCTTCTATGAATCTGTTAAGTAAATAAACTAAAATGTAAACTAGTCTTTGCCAAAATAAAATTACAGTTATTTTCAATGGCACATATTCTTGGTGAAAAATTAAATTGATTTCTTTTTTTATGTGGTATGATGATGTATAATATTAATAGCTTAGGCTTGGTGCCCGTAACATAGTGGTTATGCCACTGGCCATGTACACTAAGGCTGGCTGGCGTGTTTGAACATGGGCTGGCCTGGACCTGCTAAACAACAATGACAACTGCAACCAAAAAATAGACGGGTGCCTATAGTCCCAGCTACTTGGGAGGCTGAGGCAAGAAAATTACTCACTTAAGCCCAAAAGTTTGAGGTTGCTGTGAGCTATGACCCCACAGCACTCTGCTGAGGGTGACATAAAATCTCTCTTAAAAAAAAAAATTAATAGCTTATTCTATTACGGTTAAGTCTAAGGCTTTTTATAGTTTTATGGTAAAGAATATTATTTAATATTTAAAATATCATGGTGTAAACTGAGGCTTGGAGACAGCTTTTTTGTGTATTTTCCTTGGAGTAATTTGTTGTATTATGAAATTTTACATGTGTATTCAGGTGTTACATATCTGGATTGTGTATTCTGCATCACATGGAAAAATAATGTTTTAAACAGACCTGTTGTGATAATTTAATACCTTTGCTCTATTAATATTTAATCCTTATGAGACAGTATAGAATGTATAGACTCCAGTAGATAAACAGTACCCAAATCCTAGTTTATTAGATATCTAACGGAGGAAATAAGTTAATTTGTCAGTTTGTCAGTGTCCTATAAGGGAGGCCAGAAATAGTACCCACTTTGTATAGGCCTGCTCTGAGGATTAAATTTTACTTCACGGTTTGAATCTGAATCATGGCACTAAATTTCTATAATGTTATTACACATTTAAAAACTTATACAAACTTGGTAAGTAGTAAGGACTCATATTTGTTCTACGTAGTTGTTACTACAAAGAGAAATAGTAAGGCATAGTGAGACCCAAAACATTGAAAATGGTTTTAGATTTGTCACTTGGTAGGTTTCTGAGTTTGGCTGCTCTCTTCCTGGGAGCTTCAGTGTGCCCCTGAGTAAGATGTAGCCAGTATTTTTCCTCCCTCTTTTAGAGGGTTATGATAAAGGTTGCTAGAAATAATATATATGAAAATCATTTTAAAACTATAGCAATCCCAGATTTTAATCTGTTTGGGGAGCTATGTTTTCATTATTATAATACTTTCTCCATATAAATGGTTGGCAGAATTTTTAAAACTATTAAACTCATGTCTTTTTTTTTTTTTTACCTGTCAGCTTTACTGAGGCATAATTTTAGGTATATTAAATTTGCTAGGCTCAGCACCTGTAGCTCAAGCGGCTAGGGCGCCAGCCACATAAATCGGAGCTGTTGGGTTCGAATCCAGCCCGGATTTGAACAACAATGACAACAATGTACAAACAACAATGACAACTACAACTTAAAAAAAAAAAAAAAATACCCAGGCATTGTGGCATGCGCCTGTAGTCCCAGCTACTTGGGAGGCTGAGGCAAGAGAATCACTTAAGCCCAAGAGTTTGAGGTTGCTGTGAGCTGTGCCGCTATGGTACTCTACCCAGGGCGTTAGCTTGAGACTGTCTCAAAAAACAAAAAAAATTGCCAAATAAGTAATCAGATGAGTTTTGGCAAATTGTATCATTATCAACACCACCATCATGAAGTAGAACATTTTCATCATCTCAGAAGGTTTTTCTGTCCCCATTTGTAGTCACCCTTGAGGAGAAGAGGCTCAGTTGTCCTGTTTGATCATTAATATGTTGTATTAACTGGTTAGTTACCTGACTTTATTCCACAGTGTCCTGTCAATTATGATTCATGTCTGTTCCTGTGTTTTTTCACAGTTTATTTTTCTTTAATTATTTCTGTCTAGCAGTTATCTTTATACCAGTAATTTCTGTGCTTATGAGAAATTAATTTGTAAATATTTTACTAATCTTCAATCTTGATTTCATTTATCCTGTGGTACTTTTTCATGTACTATAAACTCACTGCTTACCTAAAAGGGCATAATTAGGCTTATTGATATTCATAGTTCTTCTCTGAAATTTATTGAATTTATGTCTCAACTGGGTTTTTGTATAAACATTTTTAGAGGTGCAAATCAACAAGATGGCGTATTTTTGTAGAAAAGTATTAACTTTTAAGAAAATGGGTATTTTAGGAAAATTATGGTTCAATAATTTGTCTATTAAACTAATTGTTATTGATCACTTAAGTGTAAAGTGTTGTTGGATGATAGATTTAGGGTTTCTGCTCTTTAGTTCCCTATATATTTTTTCGTGTTTTTAATTTTAGCAGACTTTCTAATAAAATTTTTCCTATTCTCAGTCTTTTTGTGTAAGGCATAAAAGCGAAGGATCATTTTCCCCATGTACTAGTCACTTCTTTTTATAGTCTTTACTAGTTTTATTTGGAGATTATGATTTTAAAAAAGCTTTAAAAATTTGAGCTAAATATAATGATTTCTCAATATTAATACAATAAAACCATGTATTAATATGGTTTTCAGATTTTATGCAGAGAAAGCTATCTTTGCCAGTGCTCAGAATGATTAATTTATTGTGCTGTTAATAATATGCTTAAGTTTTACCAGCTGTTTTAAACTTGTCATAGCAGTACACTTTTAAAAATGAAAACCCACTTAAATTTATTACTTTCATTGTTAAAATTGGATTCTGTTTTAAAATCTTGTAAGTTTAATTTGGTAATCATTGTAAGATTTTTATTTAGTTTTATTGCACTATATGATATGGAGACTCCATATAAATTTCAAATTACTTTTACTTCAGCCAAAATTTGTTCATGACCATTTTTTTCCTCAAACTTTGTAAGCAATTTCCTAGGCCTTTAAGGGATAATGACGAGAATGTTCCTAGATAATATAAGGCTTAAATTCCTTCACCTTAACTTTTTTTTTTCTACAGGAATTTCATTATCCTTAGTTTAGTCCTTAACGAAGGTCTAACAATATAGGTTATCACTTTAAATACTTAACAGATTGTTGATACATTGTGAAGTTTAGAATGAACTTTATCAACATGTTTTTCTGGGTATGATTTTAATAATTCATGATTTTGCTTGCAATATAGGAACACGGGTGCTTGCAAGTTAATTGTACTTTTCAGCAACTCCTTTAAATAGATTAAATAATATTAGAGATACATACCTAACAGTTCAGCATAGGACATAAGTTAAAAAAGAATCATTTTCAATTTTAATAAGAAAAAAAGCTTTTTTAGGTTGTTTACATTGTACATTAGAGATTTAATCATGGTATTGGCCTCATTTTTGTCACTCTACTTAAAATTTTTAGTTGAATCTTCAGTCTAAGGACTGTTGGATTCGTATGTTTGCCCCTTTCGCTATTTCCTCCCCCTTACCATTGAAGAATTTTGAGTGGTGAGGAATTTGTGCCCTTTGGCTCAGGTTGCAGGCCCACTTGATCAAGCCAGAGAAGCCAGGACAGAACTATTATTTATTGCTTATCTTTTCCTTGGGCCACTTGTAAATCTTGCTTTCTGCTGCAAAAAAAGAAAAAAAATTTCTCTTTATATTGGACTTACATAAAATCTGGAGTATAAAAATGGGTGTAATAGTTGATGCTTCATTGTGACTCCACATGGGTTAATTTTTGTTTTTAATTGCTTTGTAGCAATTAAAAAATGTAATTTTATTTAAATACATGTTACGGAATGCGTATTTTAGAAGTATTCTGTTGGTAATTAAAATGTGGTGATAGGGTATTCTGTCTTAGGTTGAGATTTTACACTTTTGAAATGTAGTGATTACTTTTAAGTAAATTGAATTAGCTAATTTGAATCAGATCTATAAAAATCCCAGAAGTCTTTTATTTTGATATGTTTAATTTCTTGCATTTATGCTGACACTTAGAATTTGTCTGAATCAGTAATAGCACAAATTTATGAGCTGTACCAGTAATGGTGTAAAGACTTTGTAGCTAGAACTGGGTTTAAACAAACACAAAACACTTTGTTCTTATCTTAGCATCCCTTAAAAGTATACAGCTCTGGTTCAGGACCTCAGGACCACCCATCACCCTGGACATTGGATACTCCTATTTCTTCCAGAGGCTTGTGAAGTATCTGTGTACCAGTGGGGGATGGGGTGTGTGTATCTGTGTAGGGAATCACAGTTAGGTGATTTTACCCCCAGAAAAGCAGCAACATTGTTTATAAACTGAATTATATCCCTGAAGAATTTTCTAGTTATAAAACCTATCTTACATTAAGCACTTGTTATTTTACGTAAGTGTTGGTTACAGTCTTTGCATTTTTGATGCTTTCATAAGGCTAAAATGGCCCCCATTAATTTAACCTCAATCCATTACAGTTTTTTGGCTTGCAGGGCCCACCCATTAGCTTTGGATTGCTAATACCATGCTTTTGTTTCTTCCTGTAGAAAGGAAAGGAAATTTTTCTTTCTCTTTCATTGCTTAGTCATGTGACTTCCCTTCTAGTTAGTCACAGATTGGATTGAAGTGAATCTAAGAATGGATAAGATGCCAAAGTTTTACGCTTATAGAAATATTTTTTGAAATGTGCCTCTTATTTAAATTGTTTTATGCTTTAAAATATTTGTTTTGAATTATTATACCTTATTTTTATAATCATGCTGTATTTATTTATTTATTTTCTTTTTTAGGAAGCTGGAAAAAAGATTACTGTTAAATAGGTTTTAAAAACAATACTGAACCTTTTTAATCTATGTCATGGTAGTTTCTTAGGGTATTTATTTATTGTCAGTTATCTTTTGTATCATTTGAGGTTTCTGAACTGTAGCTTATTTCACAGAACTCATAGCCTAAAAAAAAATAGGGGTAGTAGTTGGGATGATTTTAGCAAGAAAAAATTGCTGATAGGAAAAAAAGAAGGGTGTTATAGAACTGCATGTAAATGTAAAAAGGAATTCTTTAGATATACAGGGTGGCCGTAAAGTTCACGTGCAATTTTAAATTGCACACTATTTTTAATTATACGTGAACTTTACGGCCACCCTGTATTTATTCTTGCTCCTTTTCTCTCTCACCTTTTGATGATAAGCATAGTATATACAGCTAGTTGTTAAGATTTATCCAACTCTTGAGACATTTATATCAATGGACTAATATTTCATTATGAAGTTAAATGAGGAAAAATGTTGAACATGTCCTTATTTGGCAACTTAGTCATGATGATACAATTTCCTATGAACCATTAAATATTTGATTTTTGAAGTTATTTTAATTTACACGTAAGCTACTTTTCAAATGTTTAAATTCTTTTTTAGTAAACAGTTTCAGTTTCAAATGTTTAAATTCTTTTTCTTTTTGAGACAGAGTCTCAGGCTGTCACCCTGGGTAGAGTGCTATGGCATCACTGCTCACAGCAACCTCAAACTCTTGGGCTTAAGAGACCCTCTTGCCTCAGCTTCCCAACTAGCTGAGAGTACAGGTGCCTGCCACAAAGCCCAGCTATTTTTGGTTATAGTTGTCATTGTTGTGTGGTAGGCCCAGGCTGGATTTGAACCCACCAGCTCCAGTGTATGTGGCTGGTGCTTTAGCTGCTTGAACTTCAGGTGCTGTCTTAAATTCTATTTTTGTAAACAGTATAACTGTCTACAAATAATAAAATATTTGAAATAACGGTAATTTCAAAAGTAATATCATCCTCTCCCATTGACTTTTTAAAACATTGTTATTTGGCACATGATATTTCCATGCAAGTAAGTACTTTTAAAAGATTATTTTTAAAACTAATATCATTTTTACTTAAAACGTTACATTTCAGTATTTTATTGTTATATAAAAATTGTTCCTTATATTGTCATAGTCTTATAGATCTTAAAAGGTTTGATAGTACTATTTTATTATCAATCTGAGACAAGTTGGTTAACTAGAATTAACATGATCCTTTGGTCCTCATTTAGGATGAATATGAGAAAAATAAAATCATCTCTTAATTTTTAGTAGTGTGTTTTGTGGTAATTTATTTTTACCTTTAAAAGTTAAATGTAGGCTCGGCGCCTGTGGCTCAAGGAACTAAGGCACAAGCCACATACACCTGAGCTGGCGGGTTCAAATCCAGCCCAGGCCCACAAAACAACAGTGACTGCTATAACCAAAAAATAGCTAGGGGTTGTGGCAGGCTTCTGTAGTCCCAGCTACTTGGGAGGTGGAGGCAAGAGAATCACTTGAGTACAGGAGTTGGAGGTTGCTGTGAGCTGTGATGTTACAGCACTCTACCCAGGGTGACAGCTTGAGGCTCTGTCTCAAAAAAAAAAATAAATAAATAAATAAAAGTTAAATGTAAGATATATTGAGCTACATAGTAAGGCTGTTTAACTTTCTGTTAGTAACAATGGGTTGTCAACTTTTCAAAAAAACTATGATCTGGTAAGAAGTCTGTAATTATTGCATTGGTCCATGCTTTCATTGTCATTGAAATTTATAGTTAAGTGATTTACTTTTTGTGTCCTTTACAATTAAGATGTTTAACTTCGGTTTACTTAATTAAATTAAAAATTTCATTAATATTTTAATTATCCTTTAAGTTGTCAATAAATTTTGCTTTGAGGGAAGGTGTAGGATACTAAATCTTTCAAATCCATGGTGCCCCCTCTTTTTCCATTTGGATTAGGAAGGTAGTCATAAAATGCCAATAACTATTATTTAGAATTTGAATCTAGTACTGGCATTTATTGTTGAACTAATTCATTTGGTATTCTGGTGTCCCTGTGAGTTTTAAAATAAAAAGATAAAAGCGTACTTTTAAAAAATTGCTACCTGGGTTTTTTTTGTGTGATACATGCACCTTTTAAAATAGCCTATAACAGAAATTAGCATTAATAACAAAATTCGATATTAAAAGGTGAAAAGTTGAGGTTTTTCCCCTTTATAATTCTTTTCTCTTCCTGCAAATTTTTTCTTTTAAATTTGTGTGGTGAAACATAGTTTGTAAAATATTATGTATTTAGTTTTAAGTGTCTTCATGTTTTGTTAAAAATACAGGGTTCATTGGGGTGGGGGATAACACCATTTGGTATATTTATTTGTTGTTTGTTTTCATGTGGGTTATTCTAAACATAATGTTGATGATTGGTTTCTTTCTCCTCAAATAATAATAAATAGGAAATAATTTTTCAAATAGTTGACATAAATGGTTGAATAAATGTAGACATTTGTTTTAGTACCTATTCTTTAGGGCTGGGTATTTAAGATATTTTGGTATTAAAACATCTTAAATGATGCGTGAGAAATTGTCTAAGGTGATGTCCTCTTTTCTTTCCTCTTTGCCTTTAGTTTTAAAAGTATCTGAGCCCTGTGAAACCATTAATATTTCTAAAGATAGTTCACAGTTTCTTGTGTGATTTAGGGTTGAAGACACATTCAAAAATCTTATAAGACATGGACTAATGTTTTCAGAGGGAGATTTTAATAAAATAGAATTCGTTATTTTGATTTATATTTTTCAATTTTTAGCTGTAAATTAAAAAATGAAATTACCCGAATTATTAATGCATTGTGCTATCCCCAAATTATTCCCTGCTCTATCATCATAATTTGATCTGCCACTAGGAATTATTACAGCTCTAAGTGGTCTCTCTCTTTAGTCTCCTTCTTGCCTTTATTTTCTCCTCCCCCCACTACCCTTCGGGAAGGAAGCCTGAGGCCCTGGCTTTCTAGAGATACCAGGAAAAGGCAATCACTCAATAGAAAAGTGTCTGTCTTTAGCAGAGAAGAGTGGAGTTGAGAAGAGGTTAATAATAGATAATAGAGTTTTAAATTTATTCTAAATTAGTTTAGAATTTATTTCTGATACAGCTGGGTATTGGTGTTATTATGATAAATGAAGTCTAATTTGCCTGTTTAGGTAATAAGTCCAATCCAGTTCTTCCCACTTTTCTCTCTTTATTTAAGTTTAATCTTTTATACCTTTTCTAAGGGCTGTTGCCATGTCATGATTTTCCTAATGAAGAGGAGAATGAGTTTTTAACAAGAACATTGAATGGCTAGGTAATTTTTAAAATTTATATGTACTTACTGATATTACCTAAATTTCCAAAGAAATTATATATGAAATGTTTTACTCTACATCATTTGTTATGTAAAGATGTTTGTGTGACTAGCATATTTTTATCTAGAAGAAGGCTTTTAAAATCATTGACTCATAAAACAGGTCAGCAGTGAAAATAAATTGATATTGATAGATCTAGAAATTTTTTAATGGTTTACTTTCTTAGACTGTTCATGCAATTGATTTTTTTCTCAAGAAGAATGAGAAAATACAGATTCAGTGGAATAAACACTGAAAACCATAATATAAGATGACCGAAGGGCCCAGGTTTCTTTCATTGTGCTGTAGATACTTCGCTAGCATTTCTCCATCTTACTTAGCTCTACATGCATTTGGCTGAATTCTTATACTTGTTGACCCTAGTTTGAAAAAATTAAGCAGTATGGTCATGAAATCTCACAATTAGTCCAATTGGGATTTTAGAATTCATAATCTGTATCTGAAATATAATAAAAATGAATATTACATAAGTCATATTTTATGGATTAAACCAAGGATACTTTGAAAGATTTGAATATTATTTGTTTGAAGGGCAAATACAAAAATATAACTGAGTAGATTAAGAGTATATAAGTAATCCTTTAATAGAATAATTTAAAAAATACATTAGATTACACTGTAATCCTATATTCTTCCCAATTGATCCAAAACCCTTTCCAGATTAATGTTCATATTTTGTTTTAACTTCTTGCTAATACTAAATCCCTACCACTACCGATCATTAGGAACAGACCCTGGGTTGCCACCAATTATTTCTAACTGATCATCCAAAGTATCATTCACCACTACTAAGACTTCTTGGTATCGCCTGTGGCTCAGTGAGCAGGGCACTGGCCCCATATACTGAGGGTGGTGGTTTCAAACCCAGCCCTGGCCAAACTGCAACAAAAAGATACCCGGGGGTTGTGGCAGGTGCCTGTAGTCCCAGCTACTTGGGAGGCTAAGGCAAGAGAATCGCCTAAACCCAGGAGTTGGATCTTGCTGTGAGCTGTGATGTCATGGCACTCTACCAAGGGTGATAAAGTGAGACTCTGTCTCCAAAAAAAAAAAAAAAAGAAGAAGTGTCAACACAAGAGAATCCTGTAAGCTACAGCCAGTCAGTATTACAGTAATGATGATAATCATGATGTCATTAACTCCAACAGAAAATAATAATAGTATCATGTAATTTTGCTAGAATATTTGCATGTGCCAAGTCTTACCATTTTATATCTATTAAATTTTCAAAACTCTGAAAGATAGGTACTTGTCCTGTTTTTGTTGATGAAGAAAATGATCATAGAATGGCAGGCTAATGCTCAATTTCACATTATTGAGCCAGCAGTATAACTCCAGAGCAGTGTTCTTAACTCTCTGGGTTCTAGCCACATTCAGCTGTTTAGTTTCTAAGGTGCTTGCTTTGTGCTAAGTGCTGGAGATTTAACTATGAGCAAAAAGCAGACAGGGACTCTGACCTCAGGGAGCTTAAAGAACAGTTTGGAAAAGAGAGATGATCTGAGCACATAAATGAAGGTAAAATTAAAATTGTTACTGTGAGTGTGATGAAGAAAAAGTACACGGCACTGTGAGTGTGTAATGGTTAGGTACCTGACCTGGTCTTGGGGGAGGGAGGCTTCTTTGTAGATTTGTGACGAGGTTGTAGAATGAGTAGGCAGAGAACAAGGATAAACAAGGAAAAGAGCATTCTAACAGAGGAAGAGATTGTGTATAGAGGCTTTGTAGCAGTAGGGAAAATGGAACTTTACTGAGCATTTGCTTTAAAAATTAAGATTACAAAGAGCAGTGATATCCAGTCTCTGTCTTTAAGAACTTATAGTCATGTATGCACAAGTTACCAACAGTTCTAACAGAGTGATGAGTGCTAGGATAAAGGCTTTATGGTAACAATCACCCATGTTTTTAGTACCAGGGAAAACTTTACAAAGAAAGAAACCATCTGAGATAGGCCTGGGCAATACCTAAGAATTTGTCAGCCCAAGAAAGCATTTCATGTTCTAAATGTGCAAAGATGAGTTGGTAAGTAACCTCTTGGAGCAGCCAACTGGTAGCTTGGGTGGCGGGGAGGGGTTGTGGAGAAATGGTGGGGGATGAAGCTTAAGGCTAGGTGGGAGCCACTCTTGAGCAGGCAGGCTTATCCTCCTTATCGGTCCTCAGCCTGAGTATTGTTATTTGTGAATTTCTCTAAAGTGTTCACTCCTCCTAAAGCTTCACTGACTATTTGTTTAATGAATGAAATTTAGACTTCTTAGCCAGACTTCCAAGCTGTTTGTAATCTGATTGAACCTACTTTTCAAACTTTTTTCTCCTTTTTCTTGTTTAAACTGTTTGCTTTATCAAGTAGGACCAGCCATTTTGCAAACATACTCTACATTTCTTTGCCTCATCCCCTTTGCACAAACAGTACTGTCTTTTCCTCATTCTTTCCTACATTCACTTTTAGAAATCATTGCCATCCTTCAGAAGCCAGAAGCAAAGTCAGGTCCTTCTTTCTCCAAGGCCATTCCTCATTGTTTTAGTTAGAATTGTTCATTTCCTTCTCATAAACTCTTAATAAAACTCTTTGTAAATCATGGGTTACTTGTCACAGACTGTCTTCTATTATGTCTTGTTTCCTTGTTTTTCCTACTAAATTAAAAACTCTTATGGAGAAATCATTTCACCACATTTTGTATTCTTACGATACAAAGTATATGGTTTTCTTATAATTCCTACTCCAAAACATTTGCTGAACAGTGAAGAAAGTATAATTCATTAGGAACATTTTTTCTGTTTTCCCTGGGAAATTAGCTAGATTCAGATTGTTCAAGACAGCGAGCATATGTGAACTCTTGTTTTAAAAAAACTGGTGTTTAGCATACATTCCTTCCCTTTTAATACCACTTGTACATGTTCATTATGCCTTGAGTTACATAGTAAACTCTGGGGGTGTAAGACACTTTCGGACTTAGCCTTTTTTTTTTTTTTTTTTTTTTTGCAAAAAAGATAGCATCTGTATTATATTTAATTACCACCGTTTACTGCTAAGTCTAAAGTATCTGCAGTTTGTTGGAAGGGAAGGCTCTAATTCTCTTTTTAAGTCCAGAGAATATTGAACTGGATGTTTAATAAATGTTTTTAAATAGCAGTATAGCAGTATCACTGGGGAGATGAGATGATACTAAATGTGAATAGTGGAGACATTGGAGTGGGAGGGACCCATGTTTGAATATAAGGGATGACACAACCAAATCTTAATGTCTGTAGCAGATAAATGGGATTAACTATATAAGATGAAATTTAATGGAAACAAGTATAGAAATTGGCAAGTTAGTTAATGACAAAAGAAAAGGGCGTCATGGATGCAAGTCATTGCTACAAGTATAGGATGGGCTAGTCCGTGTAAATACCTGCTTGAGTGAAAAAGATCTAAGGTTGTTGTAGTGGGCACTATTGGGTGCATACTCAGTATCCATTCCTTACTTTATTTCTTCTGATCAAAAGCCCAATTTACTCAAATACTTATCTCCATCCCTGTATGCCCAGGGAAAGGTGACTCCATCCCCAGCATATAGGCAGCTCCTCATTAATCAAAGCACAGGGCATTCACGTGGCTACTGTCACAAATCCAAGAGAAGAAATGAAACTTAAGTTTGCCTGTTTGTTCTGAAGGGAGCATTACTTAACATTTTATTTTTAACAGAATCATTATTCTTTTACTTTTGGATTCTTACTCTGTTTCCCTGCTTTTATTCTATTTCCTCAGGCAGAAATTCACCAGTGTTCCCGTGTAGTGAATCCCAGTCTGGAGGACATGCCCTGCACCCCTCTCATGGCAGCCTTTCCACCAGTGGGTTACTTAGATAGGAAACCTGGGTGTTGTTTTATGACTCCTCTTTATCCCTCTTGTCCAGTTATTAATTAAGGTTTTCTAAATCTCAGAGTGTCACATTTTATATCATATACTTGAGATTTCTTTTTTGGAAAGTATTTTTATTTTTTTAAATTGTGTTCATGGAGCACAAGTATAATTTTGTCATGTGTAATATATTCAGTAGTGGTGAAGTCAGGGCTGTTAGGGTATCTGTTACCCAAATGACATATGTTGTACCCATTAGTTTCTTTTCTTTTCTTTTTTATTTATTTATTTATTTTTTGAGATGGAGTCTCACTATGTAGCCCTGAGTAGAGTGCCGTTGAGCATAGCTCACTGCAACCTCAAACTCTTGGACTTGAATTATTCTTTTGCCTCAGCCTCCCAAGTAGCTGGGACTGTAGGCTTCTGCCACAATGTTTGGCTATTTTTTGGTTGCAGTTGTCATTTTTGTTTAGTTGGCCCATGCTGGGCTCGAACCCAGCAGCCTTGGTGTATGTGACTGACACCCTACTCACTGAGCTATGGCACTAAGTCGATTAAATAATTTCTTATCATCCATTTCCCTCCTCCCTCACTCTCCATCACCTATTTATTTAGAAGCATATACATTAGAGATGGGACGTGGTGGCTCATGGCTGTAATCCTGGCAGTCTGGGAGTCTGAGGTGGGTGGATTGGCTGAGTTCACTGTTTGAGAACAGCCTGAGCAATAGTGAGACCCTGTTTCTAAAAATAGCTGGATGTGGTGGCAGGCACCTGTAGCCACAGCTACTTGAGAGGCTAAGGCAGAGAATCACTTGAGCCCAAGAGTTTGAGGTTGCAGTGAGCTATGATATTACACTCTACTGAGGGTGACAAACTGAGACTTTGTCTCAAAAAAATAGAGAGAGAAACATACATTGTACATTTTAGTGACAGATTCTAATGGTATTTGAAGTATAATTTTTAAAAAAATGAGTAAAGTAAATATAAAAAAATTTTATATTTACTTTAATCCACTCAAAATTTCAATAGTCTGAATATGTGAGCTATTAAGTATTTTTTAAAATTTTCTTCAGTATTTTTTAAAATTTAAATTCTTTGGGATATTTTTTCATCTGGCTATAGAAAAAGAAATAGTAGTGTTATATTGGTATTTCTTTATTTTAACATGATAAATATAGGAAGGATTGATGCACTTTACCCAGGGTGACAGAGTAAGATTGTCTTGAGTAGAGTGGGGTAGAGTGTGTGCCTCTTGCCTTAGCTTCCCAAGTAGCTGGGACCAGAGGTGTGCACCACCACCACTGGCTAGTTTTTCTATTTTTAGTAGAGACTCAGTCTCTTGCTCTTGCTGAGGTTGATCTCCAACTCCTTGAACTTCTGAGCTCAAAAAATCCACCCAACTCGGCCTCCCAGAGTGCTAAGATTATAGTAGTGAGCCACTATGCCTGGCCCAGATGTGATGTACTTTAAATTTTCAGCTAGTTTTTAACTTTTATAGGCAAGTTAATTTTTTCCAACATAATATAGAATTGAATTCTGCTACTTATATTTAGAGATCCACTGTTTTTTTTTTTTTTTTTTTTTTTTTTTTTTTTGAGACAGAGTCTCAAGCTATTGCCCTGGGTAGAGTTCTGTGGCATCACAGCTCACAGCAACCTCAAACTCCTGGGCTTAAGCGATTCTCTTGCTTCAGTCTCCCAAGCAGCTGGGACTACAGGTGCTCACCACAATGCCTGGCCATGTTTTGGGTGTAGTTGTCATTGTTATTTGGTAGTCCCGGGCTGGATTCGACCCCGCCCGCTCTGGTGTATGTGTCTGGCACCCTAGCTGCCTGAGCTACAGGTGCCAAGCCCACTTTCATTTTTAAAATATGTTTAAAATTCTGTAGTAAAGTTGGCTTAAATTTAATGAAATGCATGAAATGATGTTTTTTTCTTTTTGTTTGTTGGTTTTGTTTTTTTTAGAGACCGAGTCTCACTTTGTTGCTGTTGGTAGAGTGCTGTGGAGTCATAGCTCACAGCAACCTACAGCTCTTGGGCTTAGGTGATTCTCTTGCCTCAGCCTTCTGAGTAGCTGGGACTATCGGCGCCCGCCACAACACCCAGCTGTTTTTTTTTGTTGTTACATTTTTGGCTGGAGGTTTGAACCTGCCACCCTCCGTATATAGACCCAGTGCCCTACTCACTGAGCCACAGGCACCGCCACCTGAAATGATGTTACACAAATTTTGATGAATCTACGTAACCAAAGTATATTAAGGATTTTGTCAGTGTGATTTATAGTGGAGAGAGGTGAATTTTGACTTCTTCGAGAAAAGAAGATGTTTTGCCTGATAACAGAGCAGAAATGAAAAGCATTCTGGGTAGTGAAAATGATACAGGTGTAACAGCCTTTTGATTTTGAATATTTGTGTGACATAAGGAGTTCCAAGAAGCCTCTCTCAACTTTATCTTCCCAAATTGGTTTCAGAGATGCGCAAATGTATATGTTCCTTTTTATGACTAGAAGATCATATACTGACCTAAATTTAATTGGCAAATGTACTTCAGGTTCTGTCTTGAATTATAGAAATTAACAACCCATGTTAAAAGAAAAATTTTCATTTAATATGGGGGAAAACAGTCTTTATAATTTCTGTAAACATTCCTTTCCCCACAAAGATTGGTTTCTTATATGCTTATTCACATATTTCTTAGTTGTCACTCATTTATCTTCTCTAGACACTGGGATACCCCCTCTGCACACAAACTGAATTAACCTTTTCATATCATGCCCACTTAAATTGTTGGCTACCCTACTTGTTTTATAGGCACAGCTGCTAGAAACAGCCCATCCCTAATCTACTGTTAATAATTTTATTCCTACCTACCATACATTAAAATACATGCCAAATGTTGTTGTTTTGGGCTGTATATTTCATGCTGTATTGTTGCTCTCTCATCTCTTGTTTGGTCGTTCTTAAGATAACATCAAGTATAATTGAGGTTGGACACCACAACAGGTTCTGGGGACATTTTATTTTAGCTAGTAAAAACATGGCATCACAAAGGATTCAAGAGTAGCCTTCCATGTTATAAATTCACTGTAACCTTTGTTTTCTTTGTGTATTTCCTATCTTTTCTAAAACATGGCTATTTTAAAATCATTCCATTCATTTTTGCTTCTCTCACCACTTTGGGTTTTTTTTCCTCTTCTCTTTCCCAACTTCCACCCCCACTCCCTCTTCCTGGTGTTAAAAGCTTCTGTAGGAAATTGATAATCTGTGCCTTTCAGCTTCAAAGTCTTTAACACATGGAGCTGGCTGCTAAAAGAAATTGACCAGGTTCCTGTGATCCTTGTCAGTTTCTCTGATTAATCAATTTTTCCTTACTGGAGAAGCTGCTCTTAACAAAAGGAAACTAACCTGAAATTTCAATCATTTGCCCATAGCTGCTTCTGTCTGTTCTTTATTTCTGGTCTTTTTCTGTTCCTATCACTTTACCCTTTCATTATTTAGTTCTTAGCTTTTGGTTATCTTACTTGTACTGGAGAGTAAAGAATTAATTTCTTATAATTCATGTAGTCTCAGTGATTTTAGCTAATTTGAATACTCCTACAATTCTGCTAATTATATTTACGATATAATCCTTTATAATCCATTATAATATAATATAATATATCCTACAATTCAGTGTATAAAGCTGCTTTCTATTCAAAAGACAATGACTGCAAATTAAAAATGTATGCATATTTTTTCAGCTTTTGTTGATCAAAGGGCAAAAATGAAGAAATTCCAAATGCTTAAAGGGCATCATGTTATCATAACTAATACAAAGAGACCCAGAAAAATGAGGAAGAGTTCCTTGTTATTCTTTAATAGTGATGTTTCTTTACACACCAAGTATATTAGACTTAGATTCAGGGTTAAAAGAATTTGCCATTGGATCGTGGATAGATTTGAGCAGCCAAGTTAGCCTGCAAATAGGCTTATGAGATCTGATGAGAATATTTGTAAAATGGCCAGATGGAATGTCCTTTAGATGATGTATAAAGGTGTTTGTACATAGTGATATTAAATACAGACAGGATTATCATAAGAAAGAATTGATTCAAATGGCCTTCCACTCAGCAGTGAGAGTGAATGATGGCTGATGCTATAAAGCATCTTTTATTTTTTTCAATTTAAAAATGCATTAAAACTGGAGCATCACAGGCACTATGAATAGAAAGTGAAAGGAGGCCTGGCTGGTGGCTCACGCCTATAATCCTACCACTTTGGGAGGCCTAGGCAGGTGGGTCGCCTGAGCACAGGAGTTGGAGACCAGCCTGAGCAAAAAAGTGAGACCCCATCTTGTACTTAAAATAGAAAAACTAGCTGGGTGTTTTGGCAAGCACTTGTGGTCTCAGCTACTTAGAAGGCTGTGGCAAGGGGATCACTTGAGCCCAAGAATTTGAGGTTGCTGTGAGCTACAATGCCATGGCACTCAACCCAGGGCAGAGTAAGACTCTGTCTCAAAATAAAAAATAAAAATAAAAAAAGGAAGAAAGTAGAAGTAACCTGTACAAATTTCAGTGTAACAAAGAAAAAAATTATTTAAGAACATCAAAGAGAAAAAGAACAAACAAAATAGTTGCCCTCTCTATAGGCCAGGTGCAGTGGCTCATGCCTGTAATCCCAGCACTTGGGAGGCCAAACCGGGTGGGGATTGTCTGAGCTTAGGAGTTCGAGAGTAACCTGAACAAGATTGAGACCCCATCTCTAAAAAAATAGCCAGGTGTTGTGGCGGGTGCCTGTAGTCCCAGCTACTTGGGAGGCTGAGGTAACAGGATTGCTTGAACCCAAGAGTTTGAGGTTGGTGTGAGCTAAGACATCCCAGCACTCTACTGAAGGTGACCAAGTGAGACTCCGTCTCAAAAGAAAAGAATAAAATCGAAGAGGAAGTTTAGAGCACTTCTAAAGAGAGTTGGAAGTGGGTCCATCTCATGGAAGAAGGAAGGAGCGAGTCCCCTAACATATCTTTCACCAATAGTTTTATGGTATATAAAGTGTTCCCTGAAAGGAAAAAGAAGTTCATAATAAGTTTGGGAAGTTTTGGCTATACAGTATCCAACCTGTTTTTTTATTGAATACATGAATTAATGCCTTATCATACTCATACTAAGTTAAATTGTTAATTTCCAAGATAGGGATATAAAATGCAGTATTTTCCTGTTAAACATTGACATAATTACTTTTTTTTTCTTTTTCTTTATAAGAATTATCTCATGGGACATAGTTCTATGGGGACAAGTACTAGGAAATCCTTGGCTGAGAGTAATTTGTATATTAACCAATATTAAAATTGGTTATTAGCTTATAGTTAATCATGCTGTTAAAAATTTAAACATCTTCTAAAGTTGTAGTATATTTTTATTTTACAAAACTGGAGGCATTAATTAATATTCAAGGCATACAGAAAAACTGCGAAGGGGTGATTCATCATATAAAAAGAATATAACAGGCCACATACATCTACGCTGGCAGGCTAGAGCCTGGCCTGGGCCTGCTAAACAACAATGACAATTGCAACAAAAAATAGCCAGGCATTGTGGCAGGCACCTGTAATCCCAGCTACTTGGGAGGCTCAGATGAGAAATCACGTAAGCTCAAGAGTTTGAGGTTTCTGTGAGCACCCTACAGAGGGCAACATAGTGAGACTCTGTCTCAAAAAAAGAATGTAACAGATAAGCTAAAGTCTGGTGAGTATTTAGAAAATATCAACCATGAATCTGGGCATCTTAAAAGAAAAGTGAAGATAGCTCAAGATTGGTAGATGGTGGTAGAAGTATAGGGAAACTGAAATTTGGACAGGGTGGGCTCTGTGTCAGGTGAAAAGTAAAGAACACTGATGAGTGATGTACATTCATCTTTTACTTCAGCTTCTGGCCAGTCTTTTCTTGAGTAGCAGCAATATTTGGTTGAAGGCAGCTACTGCCTTCACTTAACAGGATAGTGTCAGGTTTACTGTTAGTGAAAATCTTGGTGTGCTAGAGAAGTGATTCTCAAGCTTTTACAAAAAAAAAAAAATTGAATCTGCTATAGACCAAATACTTGTATAAATTTGTTTATTCTTAATTTATGTACTTATCTTGGTTCAGTTATAAACAGTTGACTGACCAGTACCAATCCTCAGGACTATAATACCACTATTCTGGAGTTAACTATCACCTTTGTTATCCCGGTCCCAAATTGAAAATGTCCTACCTACTAACAAGTGCCTAAAATTCTTCTTACTGAGAACTATATCTTTCATTCTACAAGTACAGAAAAAAGTGATTTAAAAATATAAGTACTTTCTTTGACTCAGTGATTGTGATTTTGGTAATTTGTAGCCTAGTAAATAATATATTTTTTTTAATAGGTGATTTAGGCCAGGTGCCATGATTCATGCCTGTAATCCTAGCACTGTGGGAAGCTGAGGTGGGAAGATCCCTTAAACTCTGAGGGAGTCTGAGCAAGAGTGAGACCCCATCTCTACTAAAAATCAAAAAATTAGGCAGGTGTTGTGTTGAGCAACTGTATTCCCAGCTACTCAGAGGCTAAGGTAAGAGAACCACTTGAGCCCAAGAATTTGGAGGTTGCTATGAACTTATGAAGATGCCACAGTACCAGGGCAACACAGTGAGATTCTGTTTCCAAAAAAATAAAAAAATAATAAAACAGGTGATTTGGTAAATATTTGATAATTGACTTTCCAGAGAAAAAATTGTATATGTATTATAAATTTTACTGATATAAAAATATAGCACAGAATTTATGAATAGTGACTATATAATACTCCATTTTATAAATTCTGTATAGCTAACATTCTCATGGAATACTTATTTTATTTTTTTTTCCTGAACTCTCGTATCTCTAGGCAAACCAAGCTTGCAGTTGATGATTGAATATAGTTCTTACATGTATGTTAAAAGAGGTTTTTGATACTAATGAGTTATGCAAAAGTAAAACAACCAAGAGAAACATGTATGTCAGAATTTTATTAATTTGAGAAAGTTATGAATGACTCTTTTGCTGAATTGGGTAATAGTTTTTGAATTCTGAAGTAACATTTCCTGATTTTTTGTCCTCCTTACAACATAACGGATATAGACATGACATATTGTTAAATTAATTTGAATTATTCACATTTTTTCTATCAATCACTCTCCTAAATGTCTAGATCAGTGGTTCTGAACCTTCCTCATGCCACAATGTACTTTCATTGTGGGGTCGTGACTCACAGGTTGAGAACCACTGGCATATAATCAAGAAAACAATAAATCAAGCCCTGATTTGTAGTATTTGCTAATTACATGGTATAAATATTTCTGCCATAGCCAATTTCTAGCTATCAATGTAATGTTACTAATGTGAATATGGAAAAAAATACACAGTGACAAACATTTTGTAGGGCAGGAGGAAAAACCTTTTTCCCTTACTCTCCTGGGTTTTCTGGCCGGGGCTTGTACATTAGACTAATGAGAGAGATTTTTAATGAGAGAAAAGCATTCAAATTTATTTAATGTAAGTTATATATGACTGTTGGTGTGAATGCCAATACTGCAGAGAGACAGCCTTGCAGCCTTCAGGGATAAGCTCACTCCTGCAATGTTAAGAAATGAGGGCAAGAAACAGTCTACACAGCATGAGATGGTGTGTAGCAAAGTTCTTTGTGTGCTTGATGTAGGATATGTTTATTTCTAAATATTACCCTACATATGACATAGAAGAATTCATAAGAAAATATAGACCTAAAGAAACCATTAAACCTGTTTTTGTTTGTTTTGAGTCAGGGTCATACTGTCTTGCCTAGGCAAAAGTCCTCTGGTGTAAGCTTAGCTCACCGCAACTTCGAATTCCTGGGTTCAAGGGATCCTCCTGCCTCAGCCTCCCCAGTAGCTAGGACTACAGTTGCCCTCCACAATTTTTAGTAGCGACAGGGTCTTGGTCTTACTCAGACTGGTCTCAAACTCCTGAGCTCAAGCTATCATCTCACCTTGGTCTCTTAGAGTGCTAGGATTATAGGCATAAGCCACTGTGCCTGGCCAGCCTGAAGTGTGGAAAGTCGTGGACAAATAGGATAGGATAAAAAGGTATGAATTAAGTACAGTATGCTGGGGGAACTTAACAAGACTTGTTTGTTTGGATTCCTTTTCTACTCTTTTGCCTATATTTTAATTGATTATCCTTTTTATGGATTTGTAGTTCTATTTTTTTTTTTTTTTGAGACAGAGTGTTACTATGTTGCCCTGGGTAGAGTGCTGTAGCATCACAGCTCACAGCAACCTCCAGCTGTTGGGCTTAGGCAATTCTCTTGCCTCACCCTCCCAGTAGCTGGGACTAGAGGCGCCCGCCACAACACCCGGCTATTTAGTTCCTTTTCTTTTCATTATAAATTAGGGAGTCGCCTTGTTCATTTCCATCAGAAGGAATTCTGTGGGGGGATTTACATCTGGGGATCAGTTTAGAGGCAAAATGACATTGTAAACAATACTGAGTGGTTCAATCCATGAACACGTTGGTCTTTTTATTTATTTAAAGCTTCATTAATTTCTCTCAGGGATGCTTTCTCAGATTCTGTAAATTTTTTATTATGTTATTCTATGCATTAGATTTGTTAAAAGTATTTTTTATGTTTTATTTTCCACTTGTCATTAATTGATTCTTATTTTTGAAGCACCACTTGTTCACCATTCAATAGGTTATAAGTTCAGGCACAGCATGGTTGAGTTCCCTGCTCAGATTATCTCAAGGCTAAAATCAAAGTGTTGGCCAGGCTGAGTTCTCATCTAGAGGCTGATCCGGCAGTGAAATCCACTCCCACGTTCATCCTTGTTATTCAATTCCTTGCTGTTGTAGGCCTGTGGTCCCATTTTCTTGCTCACTATCGGCCAGGGACCACTCTAAATGCTAGCAGCTGCTTACATTCTCTGCTGCAAGGCCCCCTTCACTTTCAAGCCAACAATGGTATGTAGAATCCTTCTTACACTTTGTAAATCACTGATGGACTAATTGACTTTTTAATATTACCCTTGTATCTTGGAACCTTGCTAAATTTTGCTATTGATTATACTTTAAATAACTTTATTTTTTCTTAAAAATATTTGTCCATATACATTTTTACATGGTTGTAATTTTAATTTTATAATGATACATAAATGTTAGAATATTTTTATTTATCTATACTGATAATGGAGTAAAAGGAAGAGAAGAATGAAAATTTGCACTTTTGGCTGGGCGCCCATAGCTCAGTGAGTAGGGACTGAGATGGGCGCCCAGCCAGAACCTGCTAAACAATGACAACTGCAACCAAAAAATAGCTGGGCGTTGTGGCGGGTGCCTGTAGTCCCAGCTACTTGGGAGGCTGAGGCAAGAGAATGGCTTAAGCCCAAGAGTTTGAGGTTGCTGTTGCTGAGTTGTGATGCTACAGCACTCTATTGTTGTCAGACTCTGTCTCAAAAAACAAAACAAACAAAAAAAACAACATTTGAACCCTTGTCAGTGACAAAATAAAAGTATATCTACAAACTACATATAATTTTTCAGTTGGGTGATATAGTACAGTTATTATTATCTGGAAAAAGGGAGTGTTTGATCATACAAAAGTATGTAACACCCGCCAGTATTATTTCTTTGAGATAGTCTGAAAGTTGTAATATAAACTTGACTGCTAAAATGATAACATGTTTTTAGGTTGAAGGGTTTGACATTCGGTGGTGATGGTAGGGAATAATGACGAGGGTAGATTTCTAATGGAAAGAAGTTCATACTCATACTGAAGCTAGAATTTATAATCTGATTGTGGCTTGGTTCATATCCCATAAAAATTAGTCTTTGTGCATTAGGAAAGGCTGGCACTTCGGGGTTTACATTCCCAGCCTCCCCGTTACTGCTGGTGGTACTCATCAGAAGGAGCAGTAGCCTTTCATCCTTCATTTATTCCCTGGTGTCTTTCTGATGAAGTTTTCTTTTAGATGCTTTTGAAGACTGTCTTATTTAGATACAGTAATAAACTGTGGAGAAAAAAGGTTTCATTATTGGAAAAGCCTGATTGTTGAATGATTGTTTTAAACCTTTTTATTCTATAAAATTAAGTCATTTTGTAATCTACCTAACTTGTTTTTATTATAAATAGACTAGTTTTAAATAGAACATGTAATACACTATAATAGAATACTAAAATAAACAAAAACCAATTCATGACCCATATTTTTTAAACAAGTGTTTCATGTTATAAAACCCTACAAGGATGAACCTGGAGATTATTGAAGTTCATTTCAGTAGAATTTAAACTACCATGTAATTGAAGTTCTTCAGACTACATTTCATTCAGAAAGCATAAGGTTCAACTAAAAGATGGATAAATTTTTTTAGCATTTTATTATTATTTCATGTAGATTTTCAGTATTAAACTAAACTTTCACAGGGAATATATTTAACAATGAACATACCCCTCCAAAATTAAAATTAGCTGATTTGTTTTATCTAATTTTATTCTTACTATAAGTTCATTATTAAAATATAGACAATAATAAGTTTTTTATGATTTTAAAATTTGTTGACCTTTACCATTTATATTTAACTGGTTTTTTCTCTCTGAATTTCCCAGCTATGTCATATTACAACTGCATGTATAAAAAAGTAATTTCTTCCTGTCTCTTCATTTCCTCTTAGAATCCACTATCATTAATCATTCACTGATGTTGACATAAAGTCAATTTATATTTAGATAACCTATTATTTATAAAAGTAATGATGGTTGTCTATTTAATAAGTGAAATCTTTTATTTTAAATATATTTAATTTCATAGACAGTTTACTTACACATTAAAGCCTTATTTATTTGAGCAAAGTAAGTTATGTATAAATTAAATATATATGCATCATAAGAATACAGTAAGTCAGATAATTTTTTTGATATTGTGCTATGGATCCTTATCATTGTAACGATTTTTATTATTAGACTTAAATAGTTTGTAGAAACTTGTTAGGTAATTTCAAGGCAAATTACAAAGTAAGAAAATTATTTATAACACACAGGATTAATACCCTTGTGTCATAAAAAGCTCTTGTGAATTACTAAGAAAAAACAATCAGCCTGTTAGAAAATGGGCAGTGGACAGGAATATGGAAATTAGCAAATGTCTGAATATATAAATTAAAGAAATGTAAGTTGAAACAGTATTTAATAGATGAAAGTTTGGGAATGATTTTTATCATTTTAAAGATAATACCTGATATTGACAAAGTTGCAAAGAAATGAATGTCTCTGGCAGGGATACATATTGATACAAGTTTCTGGAATATAATTTGGCAGTCTATGTCAGGTATTCATTATAGTGCTTATGTACCAAAGAATTGGAAACAAATGTTCATCATGAGGTGATTACATTATGGACACATTAAGCACTATTTGTTATAGCACTTACAAAAAATTAATCATTAAGTGATTAAATAATGTACATCAGTGTAATGGAATACTGTATAGCCAATTTAAACAAATGAAAACAAGCATGTAAGGAGTCTGCTGGATATAAGATGTGATTCCAGGTTAAATAAAGTATTAAAACAAGTCTTAAAAAAAATAAGCAAGTGATGTTTTAAAACTTAAGATTGTCAAACTGTATTCAGAAGGTCTCTTGATTTCCCTGGCAATACTTTGAGGACCACTGGGAGAAGGGAATGCTGAGCAGGTCTCATTCTGCTTCAACCACAACAACTTTGTCTTTTTTTTCAGACAGGAGTTTCTGGAAAAGTGTCAGGGAAGGGTCACATATGGCAGGTAAAATTGTGGCCAGTGCTATGAAAAGACAGTCATGTTACCTTCCTATATGAGAAAGGTATAGTACAAAACGTTTGGTATAGGCGGAGCCTGGTGTTTTAAAAAAAGTTGAGAAAGTTGTATCTCCATCTATGTATTTTAAAAATGGAGGTTTATGGTCGTAGTGGTAACAAAATGGTAAAGAGCGAAAATGGTAACAGCTGTTTGGCATGGTTTCGGGTGATTTTTTTTTACTGGCTGTTTTCCTTATATCTGTATTTTCTAAAATGAACAGGTGCTGTTTGTGATGACAGAAAAAAAGAGTAATAGCAGTCACTTATACTTTTAAAATGTCAGCGCATTTATGTGAAAAATTCCCTTTGGTGGTTTGGTGAGAACTAGGCTTAATAGGCTAATTGTTCGGGAGACCTAATATATAAGAAAAAGCTGTATTGTCACTGAGTTTCTGTTTCAAGTCTTTTGAATTTAATAGGTAAACCCACTTAAGTTAAGGAATACAGAAAGATTAAGTGATTTGGGTTAAACATATTTATTAAACTTAAAAGAATAGAAAATGCTTTCTTAACCTAAAATGACTAAACATATATAAGATTTACTATCTGCCAAGTATTGTTTAAAGCAGCTCACATGTATTAATTCATCTAATTCTTATAAATTCTGGATGTTAAGTATTTTGTTATATACTTAAAGCTTAAGTAATACGACCAAGTTCACACTACTCGTTCAAACTACCTTAATACATTACCTTTTGTGTTCATAGTTTCACCCCATTAAACTCCAATTCATTAAGATCCAATTCTCTTAAATTTTTTAAAGAGATTATATTTGGTAGATGTGAAAAAATATTTAAATATGTTGATGTGTGTATTTTATGTATTATTTGTATTCGCAGTTTTTATCTCGTGCTGCTAGAAGCTTTGACCTGCTGCTGCTGTTGCTTCTCTTACTGCCACCATCATATGCAGACAGTAAACAAGAAGAGCTTATAGATTGATCAGATGCCCGTTCTTATTAAAATATTGTAGAAACCTGTTTGTTAATGGTAGCCCTAGTCCTGGGTTACTCTGTATTTTTTTTAGCAAGCTGACTGTCTTGGGGATACACACAGTGTCTACATGTCATGCCCTGGAACACACACACATCATTTGCCCTTAGAACATACACAGATCAGTTCTTTTATACATGAAGAAGATACTAGCATTATATCCTAGTCCAGACTTCCCACTGTCAGCAATATTAATGCCTAGTTATTAATATTTATGGTGGTAGCTGAGTGTATTGAACCGTCTACGTATTTTCTTATCCATGACCCTATGGGCCTTCTCAGAATTAGGTGAGAAAGCTGGGAGAACTCTTGAGTACATTGAGAGAATTATCGTCACTATGTATAGGTTTCTCCCAACAGCAGATAGTGCATTTCTAAAATACTGTTTAGGTTTGATGAGTGTCAGAAAATATATTATTAAGAGTCTAAAGGAAAAGGACACGCATAACAGAAGGGAAGATTTATTAACAAGGCCAATGAAGTGTGATGAACAAATGAGGAGGGAAAACAAGGAAAAAATAAGTATAGGGGAAATGTGCTGTTGAAAATATCATAGAAATGAAAACAGTACTACTGAAAGATGATAAGCCAACTAAGGAGATGTTATAGTATTCTCTAAAAAGGAAATGAGCCCTTTTTCATATTCTTGATATTGAAAAAAATCTTGTATCTGTAGCTAGAAAGTAATTTACAAGTATTCACATATTAGAGAGGGGGAGGGAAGAAACTACATAGCACAATCATAAATTAATGAAACTCTTGTCTAAAAATACATTTTTTCTTTTCTTTCTGGTTATTTGAAAGAATTTGTAGTAACGTGAAAACTCTAGTATGGCAACGCTGGGACATTGCCATACATGTATCCAGTGACTTAGTTAGAGAAAGAATTAGAGGAGAGTTGTGGAACTTGTTTCATGCCTGGAAAGATTCCCTGGGGCTTTGTGACCCTTCTGTGATCATTGGAGCAGGCTGGGCACTTGAAGAGAACCTCTGATTTTTTTTTTTTTTTAAGAGGAAAAAGGTTTGCTCATTCTTTGCCCATAAAGGTTTTTCTCACATGCACATAATATCCTGCTCTGATACATAAATTGATTCACTCATCAATTTGAGTGAATAAAAACTTTTAAAAATAACACAATATCTCATAGTCACACATGCTCATTTCTTTTACATGGATAGGGTTGAACAGGGTAGAGATGGAAGCTGTTTTCAAATGTTCTTTGTAATTACTTCAGGTTTTGACATACCACTAGAATTGTGCTGTCCAAATGTGTACCCTTTAGCTGAATATGACTATTTAAATTGAAATTAATAACATTTAAATAAAATATTTGATTCATCAGTTGCACTAACAAGATTTCGTGTACTCAGTAGCCATGTGGCTAGTTAGCAGTTACCGTCTTGAACAGAACAAATGTAAAACATTTATCATAACATACAGTATTATTAGTCAGAACTCCTCTGGAGCATATATACATGTGCATCTTTTGAGCTCATCAATATTGCCTCATTTATGGGGTTTAAAATACGTTTATTGATGAGAAACTTAAGATTCTCTCTTGTCATGAGAAACTAATTGTTTTCTTTATTTTTTCAAATTGGCCACATGTTCTTTTAATTTTGACACCATATTACAATGACAGTAGATTTGCAAGTTAGCTAACTTTACTCTTTACTATTGTAGACAACAGTTTCATTCAAATTAATCAGTAATAGAGATGTTCCGTGTTAGGCTATAAAATGCAGCTGAACCTCCATAATTGACCACTTCGTTCAATTGACCTAATTTTTGTAGATTGGACATGCACCACATGTATGCATCAGCACAGTAGGCCTAGTTCATGTTGACTCCCTCCGTATGTTGATCAGTTTGTTATAATCTCTTCATTATCAACTTACAGAGGTTCTACTGTACTATAAAATTGTGTGTGCAACAGCATTGTGTAAGGAATGAAAAATAACATTAACCTTGAAGATGAAAATAGGCTCTTGTCCCAGCTTTACCACCAAATAGTTATAAGAGTTCAGGCAGGTTAATTTGGGTTTTATTAGTAATATCTTTATCTCTAAATTAATAGATTTGAATAAAATAGTTTTAAAAAGTCCTTTTTTTTTTTTGATTGACATTTTTTATATTTGGTATTGGAAAGACTTTTAAAAAAATTTCTTACAGGCCATTTTTTCCTTAAAAAAAAAAACCAACCAACAGCAATGCTCTGTACAAGTATAACAAACATTAGAAATATGCATCATTCCAAAATAGTTACAAGAAAATGACAGTTTAGAGTCCACATCTCCCTTCTTTAATGATAGTTAATTCTGAGGATTATGTTCCTTTAGGTACAACTTTTATTAAAGTCTGTGGTTTTAAATGGAAAGAGTATTGATGAAGCTGCTAAGATTTAGATAGTATTTCCTGTCATTACTACTTCTGTGGCCTTGAGCAAGTTACATGACCTGTCTGCTTCAGTTTGCCATTGAACAGATGAAGAGAAGTGATATCATGATCTCCTGGAGTTGGCAGTCAAGTCAGAGAAAATGACACATGACTATACTAATGGGTAGGGAGATCTGTCATAGGTGCATACCTGGTATTATGAAAACAGAAAGGAAGATTGTCTGAGACCTGGGCAAGCTGGAGGAGAAAAAAGCGGTAGGGGTATTCCAGGTAGAGTGAGTGTGTCCCGACATTGGGATTGGAAGTGTAGATAGCTAAACCATAGGGAAGGAGTACAGTAATAGTTAAGTCTGGAAATACATGCAGAGTTTATAAAATAAGGGACTAAAAAGTTTAGGTAAGTTTTATCCTGAACACGGTGGGAAACATTTTGTCAGTATGTGTGGGTGAAGGTGACATGGAGGTAGGGGGAGCGAGAGAGTAATTCTGAGCTTTAGAATGTTCTCTTTAGCAGCAATATGAAGAAAGCAGAGACCAGTAGGAAGCTATGATTCCAGTTTAGATGAGAAATGATAAAGGCTTGTATTAGGAAAATAGAAAGAAGGGAACAGATTCTACAGGTGTTAAGGAAGTAAAATCAGTATTTTTGAACTTGGTGATTGATAAATGTGAATTTTAGGGAGATGGAGGTTTGTCTCAAGCAGTGGGATGAATGAATGTTGGTGACTTGTCATTGGGTAAGGAATACATTAAGAAGAACTGACTCATGAGGTAATGTATGTACTCATATCTAAGAGGGATGGATCTACATTGGAGCCAGGCTGTCTGGTTTAAAATCCTGGCTTTGCCATTTATTAATCTGTGAGGTCCTGGGTTTGTTACTTAGACTCTTTGTGCCTTGGTGTCCTTCATTAGCTTCTTGTACACGTGAATTAATGTGTGTAAAATGTATAGAATAGTTCTGGTGTAATAAACACTAAGTGTATTTACCCTTATTACTAGTAGGGGATGTGAGTGGGTTAAATATTAGGTGTGAGAGAGTTATATGGAAATTGTGGCACACAGCTAAATACATGAGTCTAGAGGTCAGTAGAGAATTCTGGGCTGGGGATAATATCATGTGAGTTACCATGTCACTAATAATCGAAATTAAGGGAGTATTCTAGAGACCATAGATGTAGTGAGAAAAAGACCAAGTAGGAAGACAGACTTTTTGCCTGTATTACTGAGGGGAAATGACCAAAGACATGAGGAAGAAAGTCAGGCCTCAGGGTCCCACAGACTTAAGGGCAGTGAGGGAGGGATTCATTGTGTTAAATGCTGTAAAGTGATACTTTTGATAAAGCGTCCACTGCATGTGTATCAAAAGTCACCGAATGACCTTAGTGAGAACATTTTAGTTTGGTGGAGAGTTTGGGGCAGAGGTCACTTTACCAAAGACTGAGGAATAAATTGATGAAGAAGTGATGGAGATAATGAGTTTAAATCAGTCTTCTCTCTCTTTGATTTTTTAAAATTTAATTTTACAAAGTCACCATTAAAAAAAATCAAATATGGTTAACTCCATAGTTAACCACCTTCTTACACTGACCACCTCCTTATTAACTGAATTTTTATGGACCGGACATGTACCCACATGTATGTATCAGTCAGTAGGCCTAGTTTCTTACGTTGATCAGTCTGTGGCAGTCCCTTGGGTAACCCAACTTACAGAGCTTTAACTGTGCTAATATTTCTATAAGACTTGGAAAGAAAAAAAGGAAGAGCAATCCTATGTCCTTTCCTCACACTCTTGCTTCCTTTTTATACAGATGACCAAATTTAAATTATATAGTTTCTTTTGGTATTTATTGCCATGTTTAATACTGCTATATATTTTTTTCTCCTCAGTTACTATCTGTAGAGTCATTACTGCAGAAAGTGAAGAGTTAGGTCTTTTACACCACCTCTCCCACACCACCTCTTCCACTATTGTTCCCCCCAATAAATTTAGCATAAATTTTTATTAAATAAGTACCTACTATTTATTGTAGCTACCTAAACGTTCACAGCAGAATCACAGTGTACTATGCTTACTCTTCCTTTTTCTTTTTTTTTAACAAAACAACTTTTATAGTTACTGCTTTTCTTTTTTTATTTCAAAATATTAAGGGTATATATTTTTCTCTTTAATTTTCTGTGTATACGTGTTATTAATATATTTCTAAAATCCTCAACAGAACAGGAAATCTACTTTCAAATGTATCGGGTCATCTGCCAATTCTTTCTTTTTTTGTTTGTTTGTCTCCTTGGAGAATCCATCCTGCACTTACCATATTCTGGCTCCAGTCCATACTGTGTTCTGTATAGGCCTGCTTGATAGCTGGTATCCCCATGCTTTCCTTTTGGTTTTCTCCCAAAGTTTTGATGAAACACATCCTTAAACTTCCTGAAAAAGGGAAATAAGGAGATAAAGCTTTTAAGACTCTGTTTGTCAGGTGTTTTGGCTAGGTATAGAATTCATATGGAAATATACCTTCCTGGGAATTTTGAAAGTATTTTTCTGTTACCTTGTAAGTTATTATTGCTGTTGAAAAGTCAGGTGCCCTTCTAATTCTTATTTCTTTTTATAAGATCCTACTTTTTTTGTTTTTTTTTTTTTTGCAGTTTTTTAGCTGGGGCTGTTTGAACCCACCGAACCCACCACCCTTGGTATATGGGTCCAGCGCCCTACTTCTTGAGCCACAGGTGTTGCCCTAAGATCCTATTTTTTTTAATATTAATTTTTTTTCTTTCTTTGAGGTTTTTGGCCAGGGCTGGGTTTGAACCTGCCACCTCCGGCATATGGGGCTGGCACCCTACTCCTTTGGGCCACAGGCGCCACCCTATATTAATTTTTTTTCATGACTTGATCTTTTCTTCATAAAAATTCACATCTTTCTTGAGACACATCTCTCTCCTTTTTTTTTTTTTTTTTTTGCAGTTTTTGGCTGGGGTGGAGTTTGAACCCACCACCTTCCATATATGGGGCTGACGCCCTACTCCTTTGAGCCACAGGCACCGCCCCATAATTTAATTTTTAAATACTCTTATTTTAAATCGATTTCTGGCTTGTTTCATAGATACAGTATAATCTTTTATCTACCTAAGGAATACTAATTATAATTAAAGATTTCTTTTCCTGACATATCTGTTTCCTTTGAGCTCTCTTTTTCTGTTTGCTTGTTACCACTCCTCTCTTTCATGTTGAAGTATCTGATGATTCTTCACTGTCCCTTTTTTTTTTTCCCCCAGACAAGGTCTCACTCTGTTGCCAACGCTAACGTGTAGTGATAATATCATAATCCTGAGCCTAAGTGATCCTCCTGTCTCTGCTTCCACCGTAGATGGGTCCATGGGTGTGCACCACCAGGCCTGGCCAGTTTTTTATATTTTGTAGAGATGTGATCTTGCTGTGTTGCTCAGGCTGGTCTCAATATCCTGGCCTCAAGTGATCCCCTTGAGGATCAAGCCAAATGTCTTGGCTTCCAAAGGTTGTAGAATTAAAGGTGGGAGCCACCACAAAGCAAAACCTGCCCTTGGCTTTCCATTTTTGAGTGACCTAACCATTTTGTCTTTTACTAAATGCCTTGACACCGATTAGCGTGCGTTGCTGTCCACTGTGATTTTTATTTACTGTCGTGTAAGATAATGCCAAATATTCTAGGTTTTTGGTATTGCCACAATCACTTCTCGGTTCCACTTTTTGTTCCATTCAGGGATACTCTTATGTTTTGGTAACACACAGCCTGAAATTTTCAGTGACATAACACAATGAAAGCCTTCTCTCTCACACCCCACATGTCCTGTGCAGCCGGCTCCATTGGCCCTTCTACTCCTGGTCCTCACCTCGGGAGCCTCCTGGGAGAGGCTCCACCTTGGAACTTGCTGCCACAGTTTTTGAAGCAGGAAAGGGGGATATGGTAGACTGTGCACTGACTAGCTTCTGTCCAAAAGTACCTAAGCCATTTCTACTCACTTTTTATTTTTTTAATTTTACTTTTATATATTTTAGTTTTTTAATTAAGTTAATATGAGGGTACAATTTTTAGGTTTCATTGTTCTCACTTCTAGGGTAAAGTTCCATTTGTAGAAGAACCCCTCACCCAGAGGGCGTTTATACACCCTCACAATCTACTGTGTTTTCGTTGGCCAGAGTAAATTACCTGGCCCTGCCCTATTTAAAAGATGGTAGGGACAGGCATGCTTGCCTTTTATCCTGAAGGAGAACAGAATATTTTTAACTATGGCTACCACAATGGCATTCCACTTACGTGTGCCCCATTAATATAATTTGTTTAGGCTCTTGTTATTTGAATGGACTTTATAATATATGTATCTTCCAAGAGCAAGATGTTTAAAGGTTTCTTTCAGCTTCAAATTCTACGGCTATAAGTCATAAGAATTAACAATCACACTGACAAATTATTAAGAGTAACTGTGTTCAGTAAGTGTAATGTTAATAAAAGCATTAGTATTCCATAAAAGATGGGAGCTGTTTTTCTCAACAGCAGTTTAAGAAAAATGATTTAGAGTACTCTTTATTGAAACAGAGTCAGAAACTTGAAAGAATTATAAGACATTTTTGTTTCTGTGGTGCATCACTGGCAATATTTAACAACTGCTTGCTTATAATCTTTGAATTATAAATGTCCAGTGTGGAGATTTTAAACAATCAGCTTTCTCAGCTAACTTAAATGTTTTTTTCTTTTCTTTTTTTCTTTCTTTTCCCCGTTTTCCTTTTCAACCCTTCTCCCCTTTCCCTTCCCTCCCCGCCCCTCCCTTCTCTCTTTTTTAAGACAGAGCGTCTCTTCTGTTTTGTTGCCCAGGCTAGAGAGCTATGGCCTTAACCTACTTCACAGCAATCTCAAACTCCTGGGTTCAAGGGATGCTCCTGTCTCAGCCTCCCAAGTTGTTAGGACAATAGGTGCATGGTGCCACACCCAACTAATTTTTCTGTTTTTAGTGGAGACAGATCTCACTTTGCTCAGGCAGTTTTGAAATCCTGAGCTCAAATGATCCTTCTTCCTCTACCTCACAGAGTGTTAGGAACATAGGCATGAGCCACTACACCAGGCCCTTAAATGTTTTTTCTTGCTTGAAAATAAGTATGTATGCTTTTAAATATATCTTTTTTATTATAAATTATTCCATATTGTCATTAAAAAACACTTCAAGTATTAGTGACATCTATAACATAAAATTTTAAACAGTTGCATTTATCTTGTATTTTATATTCAAACTTTAAATTTTAATTTTGTTGCTAACACATCCATATTTGTTAGCCCAGTAACATTGTACCACCTCATTGCTAAATCAATAAGCTTTTCCCTGTACATGCCTGTTTTTCAGACTTACTCAGTGTAGTGTAGGTTACGTGATACACTTTTGTTTTCCAAGCACTGAGTTGGTTCAATTTATACTAAAAAGTTAGCAGCATGATCTTCATTCTGTATTTGCAAATGTTTTGTCTTGACAGTGACAGTACAGACACTTTGCTAAATTTCACTGTTTGATGCACGTGTTTGGTTGGGCAGTTTTTATTTTCATAAAGGAGCATCCCAACATAAATAACTTATAATGTTTGCCATTTGCTTGGAATTGAACAACAACCTCATATGAACATTTTGGGCCCACTGTTTTCATTTTCTGTATTGTGCACATAATGGAAACAGTTGATTAATGTGCTAATTCAGAGGAACTTTTTTTTACCTTGGGTCTAATGACTTGATACATTTCTTTTTAAATGTTCTGGCTTTAAAGGTACTTATGTTTACTTCACACAGTGACATTCAGCTAAAAAACCCTTAGGTATTATTATAAGGCATGTCATGTGTTTACTTGTTTATCAACAAATGAGGATTACGTGCTGTGCCACGTTGCTGAGTATCACGTGTGCTCTAATCTACACTGTCATTATTATTATTATTATTATTATTATTATTATTTTGAGACAGAGTCTCACTTTATCGCCCTCTGTAGAGTGCTGTGGTGTCACAGCTCACAGCAGCCTCAAACTCTTGGGCTCAAGAGATCCTCTTGTGTCAGCCTCCCAAGTAGCTGGGATTATAGGCACCTGCCACATGCTTGGCTAGTTTTTGTTTTTAGTAGAGAAGGGGGTCTTGCTCTTAATGGTTTTGAACTCCTGAGCTCAAGCAATCCACCTGCCTCTGCTTCCCAGATTGCTAGGATTACAGAAGTGTATGTGAGTAACCATGCCCAAGCTGGGGGTTTTAATGAAAGAGTAATGCAGAGCTGGAGTAGTCTAAATCAAAAGCACACTTTTTAGTACATGTATTAAAAAATAAGCATAGAAACTATTCTGAGATCTGCACTCACAAAATATGTATATACCTGATAGTACCAAGGAATACAGTAGGGATTCCATTGACTTAATTTTGAGTGTGTAATAGTTCATATTGTATGTTACAGATTTTAAAATACTTTAAAAATACATTTAAAAGTCGAAACTGAAAGCCGGCATGGTGGCTCACACCTGTAATCCCAGCACTTTGGAAGGCCGAGGCAGGTGGATTGCCTGAGCCCACAGAGACTTCCCATCTCTATTTTTTTTGTTTCTTTTTCTTTTCTTTCTTTCTTTTGAGACAAGCCTCAAGCTGTCGCCCTGGGTAGAGAGCTGTGGCATCACAGCTCACAGCAACCTCCAACTCCTGGGCTCAAGCGATTTTCTTGCCTCAGTCTCCCAAGTAGCTGGGACTACAGGCGCCTGCGACAATGCCCAGCCATTTTTTTGTTGTAGTTGTCCTTGTTGTTTGGTGGGCCTGGGCTGGAGTCAAACCCGCCAGCTCTGGTGTATATGGCTGGTGCCTTAGCTGCTTGAGGTATAGGCACCAGGCTGAGACCCCATCGCTAAAAATAGCCAGGTGTTATGGCAGGTGCCTGTATTCCCAGCTATTCAGGAGACTGAGGCAAGAGAATCACTTAAGACCAAGAGTTTGAGGTTACTGTGAGCTGTGACTCTACGGCATTCTACCAAGGGCAACAAAGTAAGACTCTGTCTCAAAAAGAAAAATTTAAAAAACTAAAAAAAAAAGTAGAAACTTAAATTATTTTAGAATCTTCAAAGCATTTCCTTGAACTCTGGAGTTTTAAAAAATAAAACAGTTGCTCTTTCAAAGGGCTTTAGGTGGGATTGAGAGGAGTATAGAAAGCTGAGTTTTTGATTTTGAGGGGGGTTATTTCTACACTGAATAAAGCAAAAAGAAAATTGAATTTTTTAAAGTTAACTGTGTAACTTGAGAATTTCTTAATTTTTCCTGAAATCCAAAAGGAAAGTAGACATACTTCTTGCCAATCCATCTTTTTTTACTTGGGCCTTGTAGATGTAGAGTGTAGATAGAATAAACTGTTCTCACAACCAATTTGCCTTCAGGCAGAGGACTGAAACCGCAAGGGGCAGCAGGATCAAGTGTAACTCTTCCTAGAAAATATGCTAAGAAGGGGAGCAGGCCTCTATCATTTGTTCACTTTAGTTTCATGATCTATATTCTCATTTCTTGATCTCTAAATTACTTTCCTGCTGCCTTTCAAATTCAAGAGTATAAGTCTAAAACAATTCTCCAGATTCACGTGAACATTCTTACATTCATTTATTCTTTTATTCATATTCATCCATTCTCTCCATCTACCTTCTCCAGTTTTTCAATTATATGAGTAATATAAAATGTCAAATTGTAATTCCATTACTAGGCATTTACCAG
Source organism: Loris lydekkerianus (assembly GCA_963574355.1). NCBI lineage: Eukaryota > Metazoa > Chordata > Mammalia > Primates > Lorisidae > Loris > Loris lydekkerianus. The sequence continues at coordinate 27,863 of CAUYPK010108651.1, read as the reverse complement.
AAGGAAAAAAAAAATCATTTTATCCTAAGGACATTTTCATTAGACTGCTTAATTGCAGCTCAATTTACAATCGTCAAATTGTGGAAACAGCCTAAATGCCCATCAACCCAGGAATGGGTCAACAAGCTGTGGTATTTGTATACCATGGAGTACTATTCAGCTATTAAAAAGATGGAGACTACATCTTTTGTTTTAACTTGAATTGAGGTGGAAGACTTTCTTCCTAGTAAGAAAGGAGAAGCAAGAATCCAATGTACCCAATTGTAATACAAAGGCAGTAGGTGGGCTAATACCAGGTGGGGGCAGGGGAAGGAGGGAGGGGGATGGGGGAGGATAGAGAGTCATGGTGTATGGCATACCTCTTGGGGGCGGGACACGATTATAAGAGAGACGTTAACAAATGCAACCAATGTAACCTAATTCTTTGTGCCCACAATGAATCCTAAACAATTAAAAAAGAAATTGAATCTTGCCATCAACCAAAAACAAAAAAATTGTAAGTGGCTAATATTTGTCTAATATTTGTTGGTAGTGTCCTATGTAATGCCCTGTACAGTGATCTCACTACTTTATAAAGATAAGAACAATAGCATCCTTATCAACTTCTTTCTCATTTTTAAATTTCAGCAAACCAAGGTATCTCTCACTGATAATGTATCTCTGTGTCAAAGGCATATTTTCCCCAGTATTTTTAAATGAAAAATTCAGAACATACAATAACATTGAAAGAATTTTAATAGGGAGCATCATAAAATCTAGGTTGTCTAATTAACATTTTTCTATATTTGCTTTTTTTCACATACCTAACTCTACATCTATTCATCTATGAATCCATCTCAGAGTCTCACTATGTCACCCTTAGTAGTACTGTAGCGTCACAGCTCACGGCAACCTCCAACTGTTGGTCTTTAATAATTCTCTTGCCTCAGCCTCCCAAGTAGCTGGGATTACAGGCACCTGCCACAACGTACAGCTAATTTTTGTTGCAGTTATCATCATTGCTGTTTAGCAGGCCCAGTTTGAACCGCCAGCCTGGGTGTGTATGGCCCATCTGTAACCATTGAGCTGCGGGCGTCAAGCCACATAGTTCATTTTTAATAAAGCTGCTTTCAGTCTGTTTTTGGGAGGTAGTTTTCCTGGATCTCTTTCTTTCTTTTTTTCTTTTTGAGACAGAGTTTCACTATGTCACTATGTAGAGCCCTATGGCATCACAGCTCACAGCATCCTCAAACTCTTGGGCTTAAGGGATTCTCATGCCTCAGCCTCCCAAGTAGCTCAGATTACAGGCGCCCACCACAACGCCTGCCTATTTTTTTTGTTGTTGTTGTTTCAGTTGTCACTGTTGCTTTAGCTGGTCCAGGCGAGTTCGAGCTTACCAGCCTTGGTGTATGTAGCTGGCGCCCTACCCAATGAGTTACAGCGCTGCCCTCTTTCTTTCTTTTCCTATCCCGGCCACCTGACAACAGGGACTTCCACTTGGAGATAACTTCCCTGGGAACAGGTCTCTTCCACTTGGAGATAACTTCCCTGGGATCTCTCATTCAGATTCCCGCATGTCTTCAGAGTGAGGTACTAAGTCCCCTTTGTTTCCAACTATCTTTTCCAGGATGTTTGTAAGGCAAACAGCCTTGGAACACAAGAGATTGTGTGTGTTTCCTTTCAGAGTAAAGGCTAAACATGCCTACTGCCCAATATAAAAAATTTGGGTGTGCTAATGTCAGCGTTCCTCTCTCCTAACACAACCACTGGGTGTGAAGGTCTCATCTGACTTTCTTCATGAAACCCTATGGGAATTGGTGTTACTGCTATTGCTTTGAAAAATAAATTATCCTTTATCTCTGACCCTGTAGATTCTACCACCATTTGCAAAATTCTGGCAGGTCAATTTTCACCATGTGTTTGAGGTAAAATCAAATAACCTTCACAGTTTTTGACAAGTATTATGGTGTGTATACCAGAAATACATTCTTTTATTGCTTAGTAGTATTCAATTGTATGTACATAGAAAAATCTATTGAAGGATGTCTACTCTGTTTTCAGTTTGGGGCTATTATTGATACATATTTGCATATATATATTTTAAAAATACATACTTGCACACAAATTTTTGTGTGAACATATGTTTTCATTTAGCTGGGATAAATACCTGGCAGTGGAATCTAGAGGCATAGGGCAGGCATATGTTTAACTCTGTAAGAGACTGTAAATGTTTTCCAAAGTAGATTACCATTTTATATTCCTAGCTACAGTATATAAGAGCTCTAATTGCTCCACATCCTCACCAACTTTTAAACCATTATAGCGGGTGTGTAATGCATTGTGGCTTTAATTTTCATTTTTTGAAGACTATTGATGTCGAGCACTCTTTCATGTGCTTCACTTTTTATTATCTTTTTATAGACTGATCTATTCAATCTTTTGCCAACTTAAAAAAATTAAGTTATATTATGCTAGCCTCGATAAAATAGAATTTTCACAACTGCAACCAATCTAGTTTTTAAGAGACCCATTGCTTCTAGAGATGACCTAAAAGCTCTGTACCTAAATAGTGTCTGTTATCCACATGCCTGAGTGTGCTGAGTGTAATGCTTGGGAAGGGTGCCAGGATGGAGGCAAAGTAGGGACGGCTGAGGGTGGGGGTCACATGTAGAGTCTTTGGAGGACTTACTGTCCCCTGCTTTGACAGATGGCAGTGAAAGTAGAACCATAGAAAAACTGTCAGGGACATATTTTGGAGATTAAACTAGATTTATTCTTACCACTAAGTGTAAGTTAATATAAAGAATGAAGTAACAGGAAAATCAATAGTCTCACCATTTAAAGGAGAAACTGAGGAATTTCCATGGGAAACAAATTTGTTTTTGATACTGATAGCTAGGAATTTTCTACCTTGAAACAAGGAGATCTCAAAGGGGAAAGGATAGGTAAATTAAGGGTGAATTATAATAAACATTTTCCTTAAGGTAATTCCTTTTCTCTTCTAAACTATTCTTACAGACATTAATAAATGATGAAAAAATCTGTTACAGCTTTCATTTCTTGCACCATGTGACTCTCCAGAGCAAGAATCAAAAAACTGTGGCAAAATCCAGCCCAGGGTCTTTCTCCCTCTCCCCATTTCTGCATTTTTCATTCTGAACTAATTACAGATTTATAGGAAATTACAAAAAAGGAGACTTTACAGGAAATTACATTACAGGAGGCTCTGTGCACCCCCCCTCCCCATTTTAGTATCTTGTGTAACTACAGTATTGCCTTAAAACCATGAAATTGACATCAGTACAACCCATCTTAGTCATTTTATGCTGTTGTGCCAAATACCATAGAAAAGGTGGCTTAAACACCAAACGTTCATTTCTCACAGTTCTGGAGGCCAAGAAGTTGACAATCAAGGAGCCAGCAGATTCTATGTCCAGTGAGGGCCCTGTTCCCCATTTACAGAAAGATCATCAATCTCATGTCTCTTCTTCGGAGTTCACAAATTTCATTCATGAAGGTTTCCCACTTACAACCTAATAACCTCCCAGAGGATACACCTTCTAACACCATCACACTGGGGAGTAGGGCTTCAGTAAGTTAATTTGAGGGAGAATGCATTTAGTGATAGCAAGTCCATAGAGCTTATTGAGATTTTAATAGTTAATACATGTATTTGTGTGTGTGTGTGGGGGGGGGGGCATGTTTATTGGAGCCTTTGTCTTTTTATTATTGGGTTGTAATACAAATATACACACACCGGATGACAGTCTTCTGTCAGGTGTGTTTTGTGAATATTTTCTTTCCATTTTGTCTTCTCTTTTTCTTTTCTTAACAGTGTCTTTTGATGTGCCGAAGTTTTTAACTTTGATGAAGTTTCATGGTTATCCCTTTCTATATCCTGAGAAACCCTCCCCTATCTCAGATCTCAAAAATATATTCTAATATTTTCTTCTAAAAGCTTTATTATAGTTTTAGCTTTATGGCTTTTATCCATGTCAAATTCATTTATGTTTGGGGAATGTAGTAGGAATTAACATTAATTTTTTTTTCCACATGAATGTCTTAATGATTTCAGCTCTATTTATTGCAAAGATATTTTTGTCTTGTTAGATTGCTTGGGCTCCTTTGTCAAAAGTTACATTACCTTGTAAGAGTGGATTTACTTCTGGGACCTATTCTGTTAGATTTATGTACTTCATTAATTCATACACCAGAACCTGCCTTGATCACTGCAGCTTTAAATGACCTATACAGGTGCCTAGGTCAGTAGCATAAGTCCTGTAGCTCAATTCTTTTACATTTCTACATAAGTCCTAGAATTAACTTACCATTTTTGTACAAAAGAAACCTGACAGAATTATATTTGGGATTTTGTTGAATTTATGGAAAAACTGGAGAGAATTCTCAACCTAATAATATTGTTATCTTCCAACCCATTACAGGATATATCTCCCCATTTATTTACCTCTTTTAAAATTTCTATTTGCTCTGTTATGTAGTTTTCACTATGAAACTCTTATATATATTTCATTTAATAACTTCTCAGGTTATTTTGCATTTTTTTGAAATATTGTGAGTCAAGTATTTTAAATTTTTATTTTCCAATTATTTGCTGCTAGAAGTATAGGTAGGAAAACTTCATGTTGGAAGGCCACATTCAAGAAACTTCAATTATATATACTTAAAATGTACATTATTTTGTAAAAATCTAACTTCTTTGTACTCAGTTATTCCAAAAAATGGTAGCTATTTGTTAATTTTAAAGTTAAGTGACCTTTTAATGACTTTGTTATGTCTCCTTTTAGTTGAACTGTTTGGTTGCAGCACCGAGGTGTGTAGTTTCAGTTGATACCTTAGAGGGGTATCAGCCATTTGTGACCTTAAGGGTATCTTGATTTGAGTTAGGTAGGGGAATGTAGATTTGTAGCAATAAGGGGTTGAAAAGCAAGAAAGCTTTTTTGGCATATTGCTAAAGGCATGGGTATTTTACTACATTTTCCCTTATTTCAGTTGGATCTTTCTCGGCATGAAACGATGACTTTAAAATGTCGTTTACTGAGAGCACAGTCCATTCCTTCTGTAGTTCTTCAGGTGCCTTGGTGATGTCAGCGAGTTGAAGCTCAAAGGCTAATTTGAGTGTGTTGCCATAGTTCTCAAAATTAGTGAACCTTTCATTATATTCTCCAATTAACGGGTCTGTAGCAGCTGGGTATTGTTCAGATGATTCCCATAGATCATCCTGCTCATCAGTGGCCTTGGCTAACTGAGGAAAATGTTCATCCAGAATTTCCTTTTGAAGAAGAGTTTTGAAAAAAGATAAGATTTTTCAAAATGCTTGGATTTTTTTGCTGCATGTCATATATAGTTTTTACCTTGCAAAGAAATATTGGAGTCATTGTGATTTGATATTATATCAGAAATGCTGCATTTCAATAGGAATCTTTTTTTTTTCTGAGACAGAGCCTCACGCTGTCACCCTGGGTAGAGTTCTGTGGCATCACAGCTCACAGCAACCTCCAACTCCTGGGCTCACACGATTCTCCTGCCTTTGCCTCTCAAGTAGCTGGGAGTACAGGTGCCTGCCACAACGCCCGGCTATTTTTTGGTTGTAGTTGTCATTGTTGTTTGGCAGAACCTGGCTGGATTCAAACCCGCCAGCTCTGGTATATGTGGCCTGGTGCATTAGCCACTTGAGCTACAGGCCAGAAATCTTCTTTAACATTGCTGATTCCATTCTTCATAAAGTTTAACTGTTCTCGCAGAGATAAAATTTTGCCTGATACCTGTTCTGCAATAGCCAGCACACTTTAGGATGATAACGACGAATCCACACCTCATTCTTCAACTTCGGCATGTCAGGAAACTGAAGATGCTGCATTGCATTTACACAAACATAGTTAACAAGACTTAGAACTTGTTGCAAAGTATCAGTAGCTTTAGCACAAGAATTTTGCTGATGCAAGATACAATGAAAAGAAATGAGAGCATCTGGATCTGTTAATACTTCTTTTATCTGTGCCATAAAACCTTCATATTTTCCTGTTGCTGAAAGTACGCCATCTGTACATAACTCTCACTAAATTTATCAAATTCAGTCCAACTTCATGACATTCATTTTGAAAGTTGTAGATAATCGGTTCCCCTTATTCTGTTCACAAGAGTGCCCAAAGTCAATAACTCTTCATAGCAAAGAAAATCTTTGTGACCTGAAGTATAAAACCTGTGCCAGTCAGTAGTGCTAGTAGATTCATTCAAAGAGATTGAATGATAGACCTTTTCCTTTTGAAGTATTGTGTGAAGTTCTTCCATTAAGTTGAAGGATAATTTATGCTGCTTGTCAGTTATAGTTCTTGAAAGAGGCAGTTGTTTGTACTTTGAATCTTCATCTGGGTTTAAGCATCCTGCAATTTTGATTATGCATTCTTTCACAATTTCTGTATCACTGAATAGCTTCCCTTTTTTCCTGAGTATATAAATGACTTCATAATTTGGGGGCTTTTTGAGCCAATTCCACTCTGTCACTCTGGGTAGAGTGCTATGGCGTCACAGGTCACAGCAAACTAAAAATCTTGGGCTTAAGTGATCTCTTGCCTCAGCCTCCCAAGTAGCTGAGATTACAGGTGCTTGCCACAACATCCAGCTAATTGTTCTGTGTTTAGCAGAGTTGGGGTCTCACTCTTGCTCAGGCTGGTCTTCAACTCCTGAGTTCAAGCATTCTGCCTGCCTTGGCCTTCCAGACTGCTAGGATTGTGGGTGGGAGCCACCACGCCGGGCCTATAAGTGACTTTGTAAGAGCTTCAGTGGCATTATTCCAGGTCTCATTGGTTCTTGACAGCATTGTCCTTGTTTTGTTTTTCGTCTTATCATTTCTGCAGTATAACGTTTTTGTGCCTCTCCATCTCAGAAAATATTTGTGGTCCTTCTGAGTCCAAATGCTGGTGAGCATTGGATTTGTTCAGCGTTGATATGGCTGGCAGTATCACAAAGCAAGCAAATCATCTGTAGCAGAAACAAGGGAATACTGCAGTTCCTAATCCTCATTCAAAATCTATTTTCTTCCTTCATCCTACTTGTGGCATTCTTTGACATGATGGGCTGTGACGCAGACAGAATCAAAGAACACTGGTGAGCTGTGAAACTATTCACAAATTCTACTTCAAACAGAAACACAGTGCAATGCTATTCAAAAGCTGATATCAGGACTGGCATACCTGACCCCATAAACTGTCACCAGTCAGTCTTGTGTGGTAGTGGTGCCAGTGAGGTGGGGGGAGTTAGAACTAAATCATGAGTGTAGCAGCCATCAGTTTGCCCTTATGGCTGATGAATATTATAATTGTGCCAGTCTAGGAGGATTATTTTGCTGGAAGTTATTTTATTCTTTGGTATCTTAAATATGTTCATTTTAAAGATATAAAGATGAATAATAGTGTATTAATAAAAATAGGAGGATTTGTTCTATAAAATTTCTATGCAGTCAAAAAGCCATACTGAAGGACCTAGAAAGCCACAAGTGGCCTTACAGCCGCAGGCTCCCCAGCCATGTGCTACTTAATAAAAATACAATAGATTTTTGTAGGTATTATCCTTGTATCATTAGGCTTGCTGAATTCACATAGTAGTTCCATGTTTTGCTTTAAAGATTCCTTAAGATATTCTGTATAAATAGTAGATAATGCACAGATTTGCTGTTTCATTACCATTCTTTTTTTCTTTTTTTTCTTTAATAGAGACAGGTTCTTACCCTGTCACAGGCTGATCTCTAAGGATGCAGTTATAGCTCACTGCAGCTTCCTGGGCTCAAGCAATCCTGCCACCTGAGCCTCCTGAGTAGCTGGAACTACAGGTGTGGCCCGCCACACCTGGATCAGTTTTCTTACTTTCTGTATAGATAGGATCTTGCTACATTGCCTAGGCCGGTCTGGAATTCATAGCTTCAAGTCTTGCTGCATTGGCCTCCCAGAGTGCTGTGATTACAGGCCTGAGCCACTGCACCTAGCCTCTTTTCCATTATTTCTGTCTCTTTATTTTTATTTTTTTCTTTATTGCAATTTCTAGGACCTCTAGTACATGGTGGAATAGAGATGATTAGATTGAGCACCTGCACCTTATTTGTAATCTGAGGAAAAAGATATTCAGTATTTCAGTATTAAGTTTGATTTAGCTTTAGATTTTTCAGAGAAGCCATTTACTGGATTCCTGATTGCTAGAGTTTTTGCTGCATTTTATCTTATTTTATTCATTTTTTTTTTTTTTTTGGTCATTACTTTCTGTTTTATCTTGTCAGTTTGGTAAATGGTATTTTTCAAACAGATATTCATTTCTTTTAAGTTGTCAATTTTATTGGCATTCATTTGTACTATTTATTATCCTTTTAATATCTCTAGGATTGGCGGTGATAGGCCCCCTTTGATTGGTAGTGACAAGCCATCTTTGATTTCTGGTTTTTAATTTGTGTTCTCTACTTTTCTATTCTTTCTTTTCTACTAAAACATGTACCAATATGGAATGATAGACAATGCAGATTCAAAGGGGAGGCCACCGGAGGGGGTGGATCATAAGAAATTTGTTGACAGGTATAATTTATGTTATTTAGATGATGGATACATTAAAAACCCTGACTTTACCACTGTGCAATTTATACATGTAACAAATTGCATGTGTACCCCATAGTTTGTAGAAAAAAAAATTTTTAATTTTAATTTTAATTTTTTTAGGCAGCTTCTCACTTTGTCTTCCCTGGTAGAGTGCCATGGCATCATAGCTCACAGCAACCTCCAACTCTTGGGTTCAAGTGATTCTCTTGCCTCAGGCTCCCAAGTAGCTGGGACTATAGGCACTAGCCACAAAGCCCAGCTATTTTTAGAGACGGGATCTTGCTCTAGGTCAGGCTGGTCTCAAACTCCTTTGCTCAGGCGATCCACCTGCCTTGGCCTCCCAGAGTACTGGGATTATAGGTGTGATCCACCATGCCCAGCCTTATATTTTAAATTCTTAAAATAATTTTTAAGATTGTAATTTGTCTAATTCTCTTTCTAATTCTGCAGTTCAGGTATGGATCTCAAAGGTCTATTCCTGGGCACATTTATGATTGCTTTTTTTTTTTTTTTTAGATAGTCTCACTATCATTTGAGTAAAGTGCTGTGGTGTCATTATAACTCACTGCAAGCTCCTAGACTCATAGGATCCTCCTGCCTAAGCCTCACAAATAGCTTGGAACATAGGTGTGTGTCACCATGCACAATGCCCAGCTAATAATTGCTATTGTTTGTAGAGACAGGGTCTACCATTGTTCAGGCTGGTTTCAAAAGTCCTGAGCTCCAGCAATCCTCCTGCCTTGGCTGCCCAGAGTCACCAGGCCCAGCCTTGATATGTCTTCCTAATGAGGTTTTTTTTTTAGTTTTATTGGGAACTGTTCTTTATTTTTGATAATACCCTTTGTCGTAAAGTCTTCTTTTAGCTATAAAAGAAGTGTTTATAGTGTAGCCTTCTTATTGCTTACTGTTTACCAAGTCTTTTTTCTACCCTCTTTCGATCTTTATGTATCTTTTTAGTTAAGTAGATGGCAAATAGGTGGTTTTTATCCATTTGATCAATCTCTGCATTTTAGTTGGAGTGTTATGTCTATTAATACCTAATGTAATTACTTATGTGGTTGGATTTAGATCTTTCACTCTGGTGTTTTTCTGTTTATCCCATCGTTTTGGTAACTTTGCCTTCCATTTCTGCTACCTTCTTGTTAATATGACATTTTCAAAATCCCATTTTATCTATTGGCTTTTTAACTGTGACTTTTTGCATTATTTTTAGTGGTCAAGGACATGCAAAGTGGGTGATATCACAACAAAGAAGCAAAAATTGGTTCTTGTAGAGGCAAAAACATCTGAGATATTATAGTGGTTTGTGATCCTCTAGGGATCCATGGTTCATAAGCAAACACTCAGTATGTCTATGGCATTTAAATTTTCAAATAGGGAAAAAGACTCATTAGGGAAGTATAATGAAAAACAGTTTGAGAAACACTTTTCTAGATTTATAGTATACATCCTCAAATTATGCAGAGTGTACATAGCCTTTGTACTGCATGGAAAAATCAGAGATGTAATTCTTTAAGATGTAGTTGAAATAGAGAATTCCTTCAGTTACGAAACATAATATCATAGAAGCATAAATAGGACATGGATTTTTAAAGTTTATTTAGCTATTATCTATTAAGCATGTCCTACTTTTAAAGAGGATCAATAAAATATCCTACCATAAAGGAATCAGTTTCTTATGATTCAGTATATCACCTAAGAAGTTGTGTAGTAAATTTTTTTTTTTTTAGAGACAGTCTCACTTTATCACCCTCTGTAGAGTGCTGTGGCGTCACAGCTCATAGCAACCTCCATCTCTTGGGCTTAGATGATTCTCTTGCTTCAGCCTCCTGAGTAGCTGGGACTACAGGCACCCGCCACAACGCCGGCTGTTTTTGTTGTTGTTGCAGTTTGGCCAGGGCTGGGTTTGAACCCGCCACCCTTGGTATATGGGGCCAGCACCCTACTTACTGAGCCATAGGTGCTGCCCATAAAATTTAAGTAGTTGAGAAAATGAAGGAATAAAAGGTGAACATGGGTTAAAATAGGGTAGCCTATTGGAGGCCAATAGTTAAAATTCTAAACTTCAATATTATGTTACTGAAGGATGATTGAAATATTTTAGAGAATGTTACACTAAGCAGCGTGGTATACAAGGGCTTTAGATATCAAAGGTCTGGCTTTGAGTCCTGGTTCTACCTCTCATCTGATAGCACCTGGGGACTCTCAGTGTTCTCATCTAAGTAAGAAAAAAATCACAGCTACTTTTTACTACCTCCCTCTTCCCTTTCCCTTGTTCCCTACTACCTGATTCTTCCCCTCTACCTCAAATGTATATTGAATACCTGATATGTTTCCAGGACGGTTTTAAGCATGTAAATTAAAAATTACAGTATTCTCTTTGAAGAAATTTATAGTAATAAGGGAACAGAATAATATGGGAAGGGTTACAATGGTGACTTATACTAGATATGCAGTGGAACTTCTGTAAGTTGACCACCCAAGGGACTATAACAAACTGTTCAGCATACTGAGGTCGTCAACATATGAAGCCAGACCTGCTGTACTGATGCATACATATATATGCTGCATTTCAGGTGTGTAAAAAGTAGGTCAAGGCAGTGCCTGTGGCTCAAGGAGGAGGGCGCCAGACCCATATGCCAGAGGTGGTGGGTTCAAACCCAGGCCGGGCCAAAAACTGCAAAAAAAAAAAAAGGAGGTCAACTTAAGGTGGTCAGTGTGGGAAGATGGTCAACTACAGAGGTTCTACTGTAATTGGAGCACTGGAAAAGGAGTACCTATATTTGCTTAAAAATGTAAAAGGCTTTGAAGAAGAGATAATGTTTAAACTGAAACTCAGTGAGGTATAGACACTTGCCACGTGGGGGTGAAGGTTCATGGGAGGTAGATCAAATGAGATGGTTGGTGCAAGCATTTGGCTCGGTGCCTGTTACTGAAGGGATGCTCGTGCGTGTTATTCTTCTCTCACCTCTTCTGTGCCTGTATCGGGAGATAGGAGAGCTCACCCAAAATGTATAAAAACAGTATACAACAGTATGAACTGTTTATTGAATTACTAGTTGATGGGCTGAACGCTCTTCTAGGCATTTTATGCTTTGGTTCCAATAGTAATTTTAGTAGGTTTTTTTTTTTTTTATTCCTAGAAGATTCTATTATTCCTAGATTATAGATAAGGAAACTGACACAGAGTTCTTTGTGCTTTATGTTTTTAGCATACCTTGAATTTATAAGTAGGAGGATGGGGATTCAAACTCAGGATTAAAATCCAACATTAATGCCCACATGCCTTCCATAACTTTAAAAAAAAATGCCATTTTAGGCTGGGTGCCTGTAGCTCAGTAGTTAGGGCACTGGCTACATGCACTGGGGCTGGTGGGTTCAAACCCAACCCAGGCTAGCTAAACAACAATGACAACAACAACAAAAATAGCTGGGTGTTGTGGCAGGTGCCTGTAGTCCCAACTACTTGGGAGACAGAGACAAGAGAATCACTTAAGCCCAAGAGTGTGAGGTTGCTGTGACGCCACAGCACTCTATCCAGGGTGACATAGTGAAACTCTGTCTCAAAAAAAAAAAAAAAAGCCATTTTAGTAGTGTGGTCAGGTTTAGTGTGTACTTCTTGGTTTGAAATATAGGCCACTTGGAAGGATTTACATGACGCTTTCTTTAATATTCAAGACAAGTAGAAAAATCTTATTATTTTTCATCCTATTTGTATGGGAGGTAATAATTTGACTGGAACTAAATTGCATTTTATCTATGTAGGTGGAATTCTCAGTCAACATTAACTTCTATAGTATCACCATATTTCTTTTAACTTCTGTTTTGTTAAGGGATTTGAATTAAGAAAGAACTCAAATCTTGCCTCTCTTTAGTGAATTGGGAAATTTTAAGAACGTATAAAGGGAAATTTCAGTATTAACTAAAAATAGTTACCCATTCATTTCCATTTGTGTTCACATAGACAAAGTGAAGTCACCAAATTAAAAAATAAATCTTATAACAGAGAATAGACATTAATGTTCTGTGACAAAAGGAAGAGAGAGAGACCTGCGTACTTCCAAGTAAGGGACTTGTAGGGTTGCAGTATTAGTTGTTGACCAATGCTAGATCGCAGATCATTGGATATTTAGTCGTCTGATCTTGTTGCTCTGTTCTGGGTGTCTCTGGTTAATGATTCCTGATGTGAAGCCAGGACCAGTGGTTCATGCCTGTAACCCTAGCACTCTGGGAGGCTGAGTTGGGAGGATCCCTTAAGCTCAGGAGTTTGAGACCAGCCTGAGCAAGAATGAGACTCCATCTCTACTAAAAATAGAAAAAAAAAAGCCAGGAACTGTGACAGGTGCCTGTTTCCCAGCTACTGGGAAGGCTGAGGCAGGAGGATCACTTGAACTCAGGAGTTTGAGATGCTGTAAGATTGGCTGAACCTAAGCAACAGAGTGAGACTTTGTCTCCAAAAAAAAAGGAAAGGAAAAAAGATTCTGGAAGTATCTTGTCATGTACTCAAAAGCACGTAGCCCTTAAGAGTCCTAGCATGCATATTATATGATAGTCATAGATATTGTATAATATCTTTACCACTATACACTGTATATTATGTAGTAACTACTTGTCCTTAGCTGGTTATATATTTCTCTACTGTTAACCTTAGAAAACATAGTCTTTGCTTCATAAAAATATTAAAAAGAAATGGAGTATATTTGAATTTCTTTAAATTCCTTTTTTTACCTCTTTAGCTTCCTAATATTATCTGTTATCTAGAAATCTGCTTTTTCTTATAACATACCTATACTACCCAGCTTTAGTAGACTTAAATTCTTCTACAATTTAATAATTTTTAATTACATTCTCATTATACTGCCTAATGATGAAGAGAATCACATAAATTTGTTTTCATTATAGTTTGAGAAAATCAACTATCCACATATTAATAGACTTGTTCAAGGACTGGTAGTCAAGAAGACCAGAATTTGGCTTTTAGAATTGTTGTCTTCTAGCCTACTGTGTTAGGGGATCTTCTCAGTGATAAAGCATTTAGAGCAGACTTGCAAAGATTTGTGCTGCTGTTAGAACATCATCATACATTTCAACAATGAATTGTTATACGAGGCTAGTGATGTTGTATGGCAGGAGATAGGTACGAATTCTGAATTTTTTTGTAAAACTGTCCTCCTTTTTGTAGTTCATTTGTAACAATTTCTTGCTGAGACTATTATAGTTATTTTGTAAGAAAGACATTCTTTTTGGCCAAGCATGGTGTCTCACGCCTATAATCCCAGCACTCTGGGAGGCTGAGGCAGGTGGATTTTCTGCACTCACCAGTTCGAGATCAGCCCAAGCAAGAGCAGACCCTGTCTCTTAAAAAAGCAATAGCCAGGCATTGTGGCGGGCGCCTGTAGTCCTAGCTACTTGAGAGACTGAGGCAAGAGAATTGCATGAGCCCAAAAGTTTGAGGTTGTTGTGAGCTGCGATGCCACAACACTCTACTGAGGACAACAAAGTAAGACTGTCTCACCAAAAAAAAAAGTGTGTGTATATTCTTGTCTATAAACCAAAGTAGTTGCATTTTTTTTTAAACACAGATTTGATGTTGTTGCTTCTAATACCAAAAAAGTATCTGTAGATGTATCCTTATTAGACATAATAAAATGCTTAGGACGTCAATCAGAAATTTCCATTACCTGGCCCTTGCATTTTTTAACTTGGTTTTTTGGTATCTTCCTTCTCAGTATTACACTTAAATACTTGTTACCCTTAAGCATAGCATTAACTATTTTTACTGCATATGCATATGAGTAAACCATTACCCCAATTTGGATTACTGTCTTCAATCTCCATTCAAATCTCACTTGCTCTTCACACACTCAAAAATGTACCTTATGTGTAAAAGCATCTATAATGCTTCCATCTGGCATAGACTCCACCTTGGTATTATTCGTTTACTTCTGGGAAAACTTTTTGGCATTATTCATTTCCTATTTTCTCTTTATTTTTTGTATTCTCTCTACCTAGAACTCATGTTAACATTGAATATTTGTCTTTTTGGATTCATCCTCTGTAATTCTTGCTTTTTCACTCGTATATTTATTCCCTCCCTCCCTTCCTTTCTTATCTACTTATTCTGTATGCTGAGAGATTTTCTAACTCACTTTTTTTTTTTTTTTTTTTTAAGACAGAGTCTCACTCTGTTGCCCTGGGTTAGAGGGTTAGAGTGTGGTGGTGTCATACCTCACAGCAACCTCAAATTCCTAGACTCAAACAATCCTGTCTCATACTCCGAAGTAGCTGGAAGGACAGGTGCCTGCCAAGACCCCGGGCTAGTTTTTCTGTTTTTAAGAGAGACAGGATCTCCCTCTTGCTCAGTCTGGTTTTGAAATTCTGAGATCCAGCAACCCACCTGCTTCCACCTCCCAGAGTGCTACGATTACAGGAGTGAGCCACCATTCCTGCCTTTTATTTTTTTTATTTTTATTTTTTTAAAGAAACAAGGTCTCGCTCTATTGCCCTAGCTGAAGTTGAGTGGTACAATCATAGCTCAGGGTAACCTGAAATCCTGGGCCCACGTGAGTCTCTCACCTCAGCCTCTTAAGGAGCTAAACTATAGGTGCACGCCACCACACCCAGCTAAGTTTAAATTTTTTTTTTTTTTTTTTTTTTTGTAATAGAGATGTGATCTTGGTATGTTGTTCAGGCTGGTCTCAAACTCCTGGCCTCAAGTAATGTTCCCACCTCAGCTTCCAAAAGCTCTGGGATTTCAGGTTTGAGCTCTCATGCCTGGCCCAAACTCCCATAATTTCAACAATGATTTTAAGTTTTCTGAGAGGACTTTTTATATTATCTGGTTGTTTTTGATCATGTTATATTGATGATATATTGTCTCAAATGTCTCTGGAGGTACTCATCAGAGTGTGTATAAAATTTCTTTTGTGCTCTCATTTACCTTGGCCTTTCTTAATTATGCTGCATGTTTTATGATTGTTGGTTGACCCTTTGGGTATATGAGTGAAGGATAATAATGACTTAAGTTGGGCAGTGCCTGTGGCTCAAGAAGTAGGGCACCGGCCCCATATGTCAGAGGTAGAGGGTTCAAACCTAGCCCTGGCCAAAAATAATAATAATAATAATAATGACTTAAGGTCAAGTGTGTAGGCATAAGCCAGTCCTTATGCCAGTGGCCTGCTAATAGTCCAAAAAACAGGAGTTTGCACATAGGATCTAGTATTTTACTAGTTCTCCAGATATTTCCTTCAATCTCTTTAGGGACGGGCCTCATATTATTTGTCTTGAGGCAGTGTTTGCCTTTTTTTACCTGTGTAGGTAGAAATGGGCATGTCATCCTTATACAACCCTTCCATTAACCGCCCTGTTTTCAAGAAGTGGTCTTCTTACCCTTCATCCCATGGTTATGTGTGAACACAGTCTCTGGGAGTTCTGTTAGGAATGTTGGTTTCTGCTTTTGCTACAGCCCTTCTGTTAGTTTCAAAGGGATGGCTCCTTCAACTCAATTCTCAGATAGCACTTGGATTTCCAGAAATTTGTTGAATTCAGTTTTCTGCTAATAACACCCTTTTCATTCCCTCTTACTTGTTGTGGACACATTTCTTTTTTATTAATTTACTGCCATTTTGATGGCTTTCACAGAATAACATGAATATCTGTTGCTCAGCCTGCCATCTTGAACTGGAAGACAGCTAATGCTTCCTCAAGAAGAAAATGTGCTCTTAGCTCTAATGAGACTCAAGTATGAAACTGTAGCAATACTTTAGAGCTTTTCCAGACTGGTTAGGGGAAAAAAGCATGTGCTGAAAGAGATAAGTAATCCCATTACTTTGTGGAGCCCTGGGGAGAAGTACTTGGCAAATAAACTGTATAGCATTTGGACAGTTCTCACTTGACTCTATATTTTTGTGATTATTTTTTGTAAAGTTATTTTTAACTAGTTGGTAGGAAAAAAGGGAGTATCACAGGGAAATTAAAAGCCAACATTTTTATATTTCTTAAATAAATGTGCCATGATGAATTTTAAATATTGAAATGAAGGGAAGAAGGAGAAAAGGGAACCTTACTTCGTTAGAGAAAGAGGAACACAAATTAGAGGTGTTAGATGATCTAATATGTGCACATTCAATATTGGCCTGTTTTATTGTAAGGATATGATATCTTATGTGATGTACACATTTCTTTTAAATGCTTCTTCATTTATCTGGTCACTCCTTTATTTGTTAATTCAATAATTACAATTCTCGTCTGTACAGCAGAGATCTCCTTTTGGCACCAAGGACTAGTTTCATGGAAGACAGTTTTTCTATGGACAGTGGAGGGAAGGGGGATGGGGCAGGAGACCCAGCTCAGGTGGTGATCCTATGTGGCCTGGGGCTTGGGGACACCTCTGTACAGAATATACTTATTGTTTTGTTCAAACAAATGGCACAGAAGATAACATAAGCCCAAATACCAAAAGTCCTGGCTAATATAGATGTTACATGTGAGTTTAAAACAGCACAAATCAGCATTCTTGGCTTGATATGTGAGGCATATCAAAAGTGGCTATTTCCTTAGAAAATGTGAGCAGCCTCAATATGTTTGAACCCATTCTTCTTAGTAAGGTATCACAAGAATGGAGAAGCAAGAATCCAGTGTACTCAGTTCTAATATGAAGCCAGTAGATGATCTAATACATGCCCACATAAGAGAAAAACTCAAATCAATTCAAGGTGGGGGGCAGGGGAACCAGGAAAGGGGAGAAGGGAGGCCAGCTGGGAAGTGGGGTGTATCGTGTACCGCGCACCTCGTGGGTGCAAGAGAGATTACAAGAGAGACACTTTACCTAACAAATACAATCAGTGTAACATAATTCTTTGTACATTCAATGAACCTGAACCAATAAATTAAAAATAAATAAATAAATAAAATTGGTTGGTGGGGGGGAAAAAGGAAAATGTGAGTAGAAGGAATAACAAGAAAAATAGATTCATACTAGCTTCTGAATGGAGTCAGCAAATAACATTATTACCCCTAACTATTATAATTCTTTCAGCATTTTATTTCAGATAAAACATACACAGTATCATTTGGACATTAAGAATAAGAGAACGTAGTTTATGTGATAGAAGTGGGACCCAGAATGTCTGACTTTGCATGAGTAACTCATTTACCCCTTCAGAGTTCAGTCCATGTTTATTAAAATGTCTAATAATTTTGAAAGATTTTATTGATACTAAATCTGTAATTTTTTTAAGTACCTGTTGAATGATAGCTATTTGTAGGCCCTTTTGGAAATTCTAAGATACATATCACCATCCTTTGCCTTCAGAATATTCAAGGCATACCCAAATATTTGCATCACACAGGTTATATTGTAAAAACTACGCAAAAAAGTCAGAGAATTTTATAATTGGAGCAATCGAGGATGATTCCATAAAGGATTGTTTGAACTATGCTTTGAAGTTTGAGTAAGATTTTAATGTACAGCCAGGACGAGGAGAGGATGTCCTTGACCAGAATAATCTGAAATATAGAGATGAGAAAATATTCAGAGAATTACAAGTCAGTTAGTTTTACTAACAGAGGTGTTGTGTTTTAGAGTAATTGGAAGGGAAATGGAAAATATAAGTAAAGGTAAGATTATGAAGGATCTCATATAAAACTTTAGAGGGATGTTGTAGAATTTTTGAGGCAGGAGACTTAACAGGCTAAGATTTATTGAGAGAATATGCAGGTATGGAAGATGTTGCAGAGTAGGAAGGAGAATTTGAAACTGTACTTTATAAAATTAATAAAAGGTGATAAAGTGGGGTAAGGGCCTGAAGTCTGCAAAGGTATAGGCATAATTTTATTTTTATATATACACACACACAGACATACATATACAGATACACACATGTATATTATATGAAATACCAGCCATAGTTTCCTAGCTTTCGGTCCTATAGTTGCTTATTATTTAAGAGTAACATAGCTGATGATCATAAAGATTCTTAGCTTTTTTCTTCATTGCTCCCGTAAATAACATCACCCTTGTAAAACCTAAGGCTAGTCTTTGAGATATCTTCCAGACCCTGCACTGCATTCCAGTGGAGCGACTGACCCAGCCAGACTAGTGACTCATACCAAGAAACTAACTCAACTGGTCCTGCAACCCGGGAAGCAATTCAGCTCAAGAAGACAATTTCTACTTTTGCTTCCCAGCCCTATGATCTGCCCTATCAGCAGATCTAATTTCCTAGCCCTTTGCCCACCAAACTATATTTTAAAACCCTGGCTTGGGCTGGGCGTGCTGGCTCACATCTTTAATTCTAGCACTTCAGGAAGCTGAGGTTGGAGGATCATTGGAGGCCAAGAGTTCGAGACCAACCCTGCAACAGCAAGACCCTGTCTCTACCAAAAAAAAAAAAAAAAAAAGTAAAAAATCAGCGAGGTGTGGTAGTATGCTCCTATAATCCCAGCTACTCAGGAGGCTGAGGCAGGAGGATCTCTTGAGCCCTGAAGTTGGAGGCTCAAATTCTTGGGGGGACAGATTTGAGAAATTCCTCCTATGTGGCATCCTGCAATATTAAACCCTTTCTCTGCTATAACTTCTGGTGTCTCAATGTATTATCTTCCTTTTGAGCAGCAGGCAGTGAGCCTGGTTAAGTGGTAACAATTTGAGGCTGAAATGTCAATGAGGAAACTATTACACTTGTCCTGGCAGAAGATAGTTAAGATCTCAGGTAGAGCAATGGTATAATTCAGTAAAATGGATGGAACAGATGAAAGAGAGATTATGAAGGCTGTACAAGATTCAGTAACTCATATGAGTAATATTAAGGATTAGAACTGGTGTGACTGGAAAAATGGAGGAACCTTTAATAAAAATCAGCAGTTCAAGGGAAAAAGTTGATTTTTGCAAATTAATATAATATGCTAATTCCCCACATTTTGACAGGTCTCTCCCTCCTATGCCGCAGCTATTTTGGTATAATAGCAAAGAGAGAACATGTTTTCTGACTCCTTATTTTTCTATGACTCCTTTTCTTACAAAGCCATTTCTGTGGATATTCATTAAATATTTGTCAAGAATTATGAGTCTAAATTGCCTTATGTGCTAATTTGGGGTGAGGGTGCATATGCTAGAATTTTAAAAAGTATTCTTTCCAAGTATCATGAAGAATAGTCAGCATTTACTGGTTTGTATGAGCCAGAATTTTACTTTAGATTTGGAAAAGCAGTTACTCGCAAATTATACCGACCAAAACTGTAATAATGGAAAACACCGACTTAATTTGGTGCTAGGCAAGTGCACGGGAACTATGAAGGGATAAATAAGTGATAGAATTATTATTACAGAAAGAAGACACGTGAATATAGGATAGTTCTAATTAAAATGCTGTTGTTTTGCTTGCATAGTTTCAGTAATTGAGCTATGCTCCACTTCATCCAATTCAAAAGAGAAATAATCTGCTCTTTCTTGAGTGGTAAGGGAGAAAGGAAATGAAACCTGAAGAACCATTTAGAAATAGTGAGGAGAGAGCTTAGGAGGAAAAAAAATGAGAAGATGCTGTAGAAATGTTAAAATGACTTTAAAATAATAATTTGTTATTTTAAAGGGTATAGGCAGTTGCGATTATTTTTTCCCTACATCTCACCAGACAGCAGAAAAGTTGCCACCAAATTGCAGACTTTGCATGGAGGATTTCGCGGTGTCAGGAGACCTGCACTGGAGACAGGTTAATAACCCTGTTTTTTTTTTTTTTTTGTAGTTTTTGAGTTTTTGGCTGGGTTTGAACCTGCCACCACCGGTATATGGGGTCGGCACCCTACTCCTTTGAGCCACAGGCACTGCCCTGTTTTATGGAAGATGTCTCACTTTCACAGTAAATAATCTCCTTTTGCAGTGGATTTTGAAGTTTTGTTATTTTGCCTATGTAAAGATGTGGGTATATGTAATCGTTTAGTTGCCTTTAGGATCATGGAATTGAGAGGGGTGAAGCTGGTTCAGTATTTCCCTAAGTGCACTAGTCATCTGTACTTATAAAGAAAGGGTTCTAGGATCAGTTACGTTGAGAAATTGGTGGGTTAAACGCAGTTAAAGGAGATCTTTATTAAAGTAGTTATAACTTTTTAAGACAGGGCTGTGGTTGTTTTTTTGAACCTTTGTGTGAGTTTGTCCGTAGTAAAGTCATTGAAGTGGAATTGCTGGGTCAAAGAATATGCACACTGAAATTTTTCTAAATATTACCAAATTGCCTTTTTTAAAAAATGGTAATAGTTTATTTTCCCATTGCCAGCACTGCAATAGAAAACTTTAAAATGGTGTGTTTCACTGAACTAAAAAAAAAAAAAAAAAAAAAAAGAACAGACTTCATACTTTTGTGATGGGTAACAGAATATCTTGCTTTGTTAATCTTAGAATTACAGAGATAATTTATAAAGCAGCCATAATGATAATCTCTTTTCTCTCTCTCTTCTCTTTACAGAGCAAACTATTCATGGAAGGATTTAGAAGCCTAAAAGAAGGAGAACCAGTGGAATTCACATTTAAAAAATCTTCCAAAGGCCTTGAATCAATACGGGTAACAGGACCTGGTGGGAGCCCCTGTTTAGGAAGCGAAAGAAGGCCCAAAGGGAAGACACTACAAAAAAGAAAACCAAAGGGAGATAGGTAATCATTCTACTCTGTTAATTTATGAGTTTATTGCATTTGGAAAAGATTCCTAAAAATGTCGTTACATTTTACATTATTGGATTTAACCAAAAGAAAATGCCACTCTGTGTACTTGAATAGAATTTATCAGGAATATAGCTGTCTTACAATTTTAGTTGTCTACAGAGTGTACCGAACTGAGCGTTCAATGTTAAGCACTAAGCGTTCTTTTGACCATTTTCACCAGACAGTTCTGAAACCACAAAGAGTTTAAGATCCGAACAGGCAAAGAGGCCTCTCCAAACATCCCAAATTTGCTAGTGCCCACCTATTTTTTCCAAAAAAAAAATAAATAAATAAAAACACAGTTTTGTCTTTTTTTTTTTTTTAGTTTTGTCTATTTTTAAAAGATACCTCAGATGTAGACAATCCAACTAATATAAAAAACTAAAAAGTAAGGAAAAAATTTACTTAAGATCCTCCCTGGAGGAAGGAATCATAATATAGATGCTTTTTTTTTTTTTAATTTGGAGACAGTCTTGCTATGTTGCCCTTGGTGGAGTGCTGTGGTGTCACAGCTCACAGCAACCTCAAACTCTTGGGCTTAAGCGATTCTCTTGCCTCAGCCTCCCGAGTAGCTGGGACTACAGGGGCCCGTCACAACATGGGCTATTTTTTGTTGCAGTTGTCATTGTTTTTTAGCAGGCCCAGGCTGGGTTTGAACCCGCCTGCCTCAGTGCATGTGGCTGGCACCGAAACCTCTGTGCTATGGGCGCTGAGCCTATAGATGCTATTTTGAAACTTACATTTGTTTTTACTTAGCATACTATGGGCTATTTCATTTCAGTCATTAGTACCTGTGTAAATTTCCACTGTATGAAGTACTAAAATTTAATGTAAATAATGTATGTTAAAGGATATTTGGACTATTTTCAATATTTTGAATTTATTAAGTAACACTACTGTGGAAATTCTGATATTTTCAAACAATTGTCTCATTGTGTCCTCAGGCTAACTATTAAATAGTGAAAATTCTAGATCAAAAAACATGTACTTTTGGCTGGGCTTGGTGGTTTATGCCTGTAAGAACAGCATTTTGGGAGGCCAAGCCAAGAGGATTGCTTGGGGCCAGGAATTCAAGGACAGCCTATGCAAGACCTTGCCTCTAAAAAGAAAAAAAAATTAGCCAGATGTGATGGTGGGTGTCTGTAGTTACAGTGAGCTATCATCATGCCACTGCACTCCAGCCTGAGCGATAGCGTGAGACCCTGTCTCTAAAAAAACCTTGACACGTATTTCTAAACTGCTTTCCAAAAATGTACAGGGCAAGTATATAACCCCTCCAAAATTGCGGCAGCTCTTTTTTTTTTTTTTTGAGACAGAATCTCACTTTGTCATCCTTGGTAGCTCGGTAGAGTACTGTGGCATCACAGCTCACAGCAACCTCCAGCTTTTGGGCTTAAGTGATTCTCTTGCCTCTGCCAGCTAACTAAGACTACAGGCACCCAACACAATGCCCGGCTATTTTTTTTGGTTGTAGTTGTCGTGGTTGTTTGGTGGGCTTGGGCTGGATTCAAACCTGCCAACTCCGGTGTATGTGGCTGGCACCCTAGCGGCTGAGCCACAGGCACCGACCCTGAATGTTATTCTTTTAAATTGTTTCCAGCAACATCGTTTGAGAGATGAAGCTCACTGTGTTTCTTTGCATTCCGTGGTTATGTTGGAGGTTGAATATGTTTTTGTATGTTTTCACATTTTACTTTTTATTCTGCAAATTGTACATTTCTGTCCTTTGACCTTTTTCTGGTGATTTGTAAATTTTCTTTATACATTTAAGAAGTGAATCTTTTGTCTCAAACAAAAAATAAGACATTTTTTCAGATTATAAAATACATTTTAGCTTTGTTTTTTGTTTTGTGTTGTTTTCTTTTGAGACAGGGTCTGACTTTTTCACTAGGAGCTAGAGTGCAGTGACATCATCATAGCTCACTGCCTCATAGCAATCTCAAACTGCTGAGGTTAAGCGATCCTCCTGCTTCAGCCTTCAAGTAGCTGGGACTATCGATGTGCACTGCCATACTTAGACAATTTTTCTATATTTTGTAGAGACAGGGTTTCACTCTTGCTCAGGTTGGTCTCAACTTCTGACCTCAAGCAATCCTCCCACCTTAGCTTCCCAAAGTGCTAGGATTATAGGCATAAGGCACCATGCCTGGCCTATTTTATAGCTTTAATGATAGAGTTTTTAAAAGTAGTATTGAAATTTTGAATTTGTATGCAGACAGTTCTGTGATTCTGCCCTTAATGCTATCTGACTTTGCTGCCTGGTTCTCTAAACTCTAAAATTAAAAATGCACTATATCCCCTCCTATCTCCTTCCCTCCCTCCTTTCCTTTCTCCTTCCCTCCCTTCCTTCCTCTCTCTCTATCTTTTTCTTTCTTTTTCTTAAACTATTGCTCTGTTGCCTTTGCTAGAGTTATAGTGGCCTCCATCATAGCTCATTGCAGTTCCAAACTCCTGGGCTCAAGTGATCCTCCTGCCTCAGCCTCCCCAATAGCTTGGACTATAGGAGCATGCCTCCATGCCTAGTCAATTTTTTCTTTTTTTTAAGAAGAGATGGGCTCTTGCTCTTGGTCAGACTGGTCTTGAACTTCCAACCTCAAGGGATCCTCCTGTCTCAGCCTCCCAAAGTCCTGGGGTTATAGGTGTGAGCTACTGTGTGCAGCCTCTTTATTTTGTTGTGTCATTTCAACGTATTTTTTACATTTAGTTTTCTCTTCTCTTTGTAATAATTTGCTTTTCAAGAGTGGACTATAAAGGTCTAGTTCTTCTCTTCAAACTGCTAGCTAGTTATCACTGTAGCATTCATTGTCTAGTGTGTATTTTCTCACTGGTTTGAAAGCCGTCCAGTAAGAGAATAAATTCCATTTTCATCCTCATTTTTTGGGATGTTCATTTTATACAAAAGAAAGTCTATGAGCATTTGTGACAGTTTAATGATGTCCTTACCTGTTAAAGTGATTTGCTGCTTCCAGAGAGACAATATATTTTCTTTTTAATTGAGATAGAGTTGCACTTTGTCACCCTTAGTAGAGTGCTGTGGCATCATAGCTCACGGCAACCTTAAATTCTTGGGCAAACTTTTGGGCTCAAGGCCTCCCTAGTAACTGGGACTATAGGTGCCTACCACAACACCCAGCTATTCGTTTTGTTTTGTGTTTTTGTTTAGCAGGCCCACACTGGGTTTGAATCCACCATCCCCGGAGCATATAGCCAATGGCCTAACCACTGAGCTACGGGCGCCCAGCCCAGAGAGACAATATTAATACAAACATACATACATGTGAATTAAGCAAACTGATATAAAACAGTCCTTTATTTTTCCATGTCTTTTTGATACACATTTTTAACAATGTAGTTACAGAATATTTTGCACGAGTGCTGGATTAGAATCAGTGAGAGAGGGAGAATGGTGGAGGCAGAGATTTGAAGAGTAAGGTATCAGGATGTTCCTTTGTATAAGACCTCATCAACCTTTGCAAGGACTTTGATCCCCGAGAAAATGGGAAGTCATTGGGAAATTTTAGGTGGAGAGTAACACATTCTGATTTACTTTCTTAATGTATTATTCTAACAGCTGTGATGGCAGCACAGTATGGAGAGGCAAGGATTAAAGCTGAGAAACCAAGGAGGCAGTTCCAATAATACAGAAAATAGGTGGTTGTGGTTTGAACTGGGCTAGTAGCAGCAGAAGTGGTGAGTGAAACTCCTGATGTGTTTGGAAGGAAGAGGCAGTAGAATTTTCTCCTGGATCAGGTGGGGACTGTGAGAGAAGAGTCCAGGACGACTCCATGCTTTGGGGGGCTGAGCAGCAGGACAGATGGAGGGACCATTTTCCAAGATGTGGAAGACTACCAGAGAAAAAGGAAATCAGAAGCCTGGTTTCAGACGTATTTAATTAGAGATACATAGTGGACATCCACGTCACTGCAGATTAGACAGATTGATGTATGATGTGGAGTTCCTGGGTTGGAAGTAAAAATTTGGCAGTCTTCAGCACAATGGTGATCATTGTAGCTCTAGGAATAAAATTGCCCTCAGAGTGAGTATCCACAGAGCAGAGAGGAGGACTGTGCCCTGTGCCCTGGGGCACGCCAACAGTCAGGGGTCAAGCAGACTAGGAGGAACAGCTCAGGGCACTAAGTAAGGAGGAGGGAAATAGGACAATCAAGGGAGAATTTTGTTTTAGAAGTCAAGGAAAGAGAGTATTTCAAGAAGGAGACGTTATCAAATGTGTTAAATGGTGCTGATGGTGAAATGATGAAGTAAGATGATCCACTTAGCAACATGGAAGTCAGTGGTGATACCGACAAAAACAAGTTCAGTGGACTGGTGGAGGGGGAGGCCTGTGTAGGTTGTGTTCAACAGAATGAAAGGAGAAGAGGCAGAGACAGCAAGTGGGTGCAGAAAGTGAAGTAACAGCTAGGGGAAAGAAATTATAGCATGTTTGTATGTTGATGGGAATGGTCTGGAAAGAAAAGATTGAACATGTGAGGGAGGGGAGGACAATGGCAAGAATGATTTCCCTGGCCAGGCCCGGGTCATGCCTATAATCCTAGCACTCTGGGAGGCCGAGGCAGGTGGACTGCTTAAGCTCAGGAGTTCAAGGCAGCCTGAGCAATAGTGAGACCCCCATCTCTAAAAATAGCTGGGTATTCTGGTGGGCACCTGGAGTCCCAGCTACTTGGGAGGCTGAGGCAGGAGAATCGCTTGAACCCAAGAGTTTGAGGTTGCTGTTAGCTGTGACATTATAGCACTCTACCCAGAGCAACAAGGTGAGACTCTGTCTCAAAAAAAAAAAAAAAAGGGAATGATTTCCTTGAGTGGGTCTGAAGACTGGGATTTAAAGCATAACAGGGGGAACTGTTTACATGAGCACAGATGGCTCATTCTTCAAGACGCAGCATACAAACAAGATGCAGGTTGTGGGTAGGTAAGAACATGGAAAAGAGGAGGTGCCTGTGGCTCAAGGAGTAGGGCACTGGTCCCATGTGCCGAGGGTGGTGGGTTCAAACCCAGCCCTGGCCAAAAAAAAAAAAAAAAAAAAAGGAAAAGGGTGAGATTTCTCTCTCTCTCTTTTTTTTTTTTTCATGCTGTTTTCTTAGTACAATTTTAAGCAAGGTCATCAACTGAGAGTGATGGTAGAAGAGTAGGTTAGGAGGTGTAACTAAAAGAGAAGGTATAAAATAGGAAAAAGGTAGAATTCTAGGCTATGTCAAAGATGCAGGTAAGGTTACTGGGCATGAATTTAAAGTAAATTCGGTTAAGATTGTTGTGTTTTTTTCTCTATCCATTGTTAACTTCATGGCTACAGGTGTGAAATAGGCATTAAAATGCATGTAACTAGAGGTGGGGTTTTCCTAGGTGAGAATGACAAAGTATAGCCAAGATGTATGCCAGGGAGTGTATATACCTAAACGAGGTAAGGAGCGACGGGGCGAGAAGGCAGTGGGCTCATGGCAGGGTAGAAGGTAGTGGCCGTTAGAAGTGAGTAACTCCAACTGCTTTTGTTTGTTGGGTGTCTTGTTGGCAAAGCGGTGACATAGTTAGCATCTAATGATTTCCAACTTTCTATTAAGTTCAGGGGCCCATAATTTTTGTTGCTAGGCCTAGCAATTCTAGTTTTCCATGGGCCACTTGTTTTTATAAAGTGTTATAGAGAAACAACCTGCAATAAAATATTCAAATAAGCAGACTCCTGTATAGAAACTGAAGCGTGAGAACCCAAGATGAACAGTGTGGTAGTGCAAAACGGATCCTTGTCAACGGAAGACTGGAATAGCTACTGAGGCCATGATCCGTTCCCTAAATGTTGAAAACACTTCAAAGATCTTTGATAGTTTCTTGATTCATTTCATGGTTATTAATTATGTCTCCTTCCCGAGGCAGTTTTAATAATGAGAGTAAAATTATGCTGTGGTCCAGATTTTATGTTTATTATTTTATGTTTATTATGTTATAATTACATATAAACTAGCTTAAAAATTCTTATAAAATATTCTGAATTTTCCAGTTATTTTCAATTGCTTTGGTAAGGCATTTTATTAAATCTCAAGGAACCAGCTTTTGGATTAATTTTTGCTGTGCTGCTTTTTCCTAATTCTTTCTGTGATTATTCTTATTTTCTTATATTTTATTTTTCACTTTCTATTATAAAAGTTTTCAGAATACAATAAAGTAGGGAAGTGGCATGATCGACATTCTCCATACATATGCCCACCTTAGATGTTTTAATTTTATGGAACTGTTTTAAAGTTTTAAAATATATAGTATTGTAGATGCTATAGCACAGGGGTGGAGGACCTTCTCATGTAGAAAGGCTGCATTAATTTAGCTGTAATCAAATAAGGCCACAGTCAACAAACCTCAATTAGATATACTTAACAATATACATTATTTTTTAAAACTCTAACTACTATATCTTTTTTTTTTCCTCCTTAGTAGAGGCACTTTATTTTTTTTAATTAATATTAAATCATAGCTGTGTACATTAATGCGATCATGGGGCACCATACACTGGTTTTATAAACAGTTTGACACATTTTCATCACACTGGTTAACATAGCCTTCCTGGCATTTTCTTTGTTATTGTATTAAGACAATTA
>CAUYPK010108648.1:0-26406 GCA_963574355.1 Loris lydekkerianus | reverse complement strand
GACACCCAGTTCTTCCGCCATCCCATGCACCGTTTGTGATGGGTCAGTCTCCACCAGGGTCCTCAAATCCTCGTCCTGGATTACTCTAGATTGACCACTTCGGGGCTCATCTTCGAGGCTAAAATTTCCGGAACGAAATTTTGCAAACCAACGTCGAACAGTGCGTTCATTAACACTATCATTGCCAAATGCCTGGTTAATTTTTCGGGCTGTTTCGGCAGCATTTTGGTTCAATTTGAATTCGTAGAGAAAAATTGGCCGAAAATCGCTTAATGACATCATATAGTAATAGGCTGAAAAGAATAAAAAAAATTAAAAGTAAAAAAAATGAACAGCATCAATGTATAGAGTACAAAATTCTCCATCGATCAGTATATACCACGATACAGTAGAATAAATATTTATTGAGATATGGAGCTACAAAAACACATGACATTAAAACGGACAAAACTTTTGAAACCAAAAAAACCTTGCATGGCCAAGACATTACTCAGAAATAAAAACAAATCATGAGGAATCATGCTACCAGACTTCAAACTATACTGTAAATCTATAGTGATCAAAACAGCATGGTATTGGCACAAAAATAGAGAGGTAGATGTATGGAACAGAATTGAGAACCAAGAGATGAACCCAAACACTTATCATCATTTGATCTTTGATAAGCCCATCAAAAATATAAATTGGGGGACAGAATCCCTATTTAACAAATGGTGCTGAGAGAATTGGCTGGTGACTTGTAGAAGACTGAAACTAGACCCACACATTTCACCATTAACAAAAATTGACTTTTACTGGACAAAAGATTTAAACTTAAGACATGAAACTATAAAGATTCTTGGAAAGAGTGCAGGAGAAACACTTGAAGAAATTGGCCTGGGAGAATACTTTATGAGGAGGACCCCCTGGGCAATTGAAGCAACACCAAAAATGCATTACTGGCATCTGAGCAAACTAAAAAGCTCTGCATAGCCAAGAACACAGTAAGTAAAGCAAGCAGACAACCCTCAGAATGGGAGAGGAGATTTGCTGATTATGCTTCTGACAAAGCTTTGATAACCAGAATCCACAGAGAACTCAAACTTATATTAATAAGAAAAGAACAAGTAATCCCATTTCATTGTGGGCAAGGGACTTGAACAGAAGCTTCTCTGAAGATAGGCGCATGGTCTACAGACACATGAAAAAATGTTCATTATCTTTAATCATCTGAGAAATGCAAATCAAAACCACTTTGAGCTATCATCTAACTCCAGTAAGAGTGGCTCACATAACAAAATCCCAAACCTACAGATGTTGGCGTGGATGTGGAGAAAAGGGAACAACACTGGTGGGAGTGCAAGCTAATACGTCCCTTTTGGAAAGAAGTATGGAGAATACTCAAGGGTCTAAAAGTAGACCTGCCGTTTGATCCTATAATTCTTCTACTAGGTGTATATCCAAAAGACCAAAAATCACTTTATAACAAAGATATTTGCACCACATTGTTCATTGCAGCACAATTCATAATAGCCAAGCCATGGAAGAAGCCCAAGTGCCCATCGACCCATGAATGGATTAACAAATTGTGGTATGTGTAAACCATGGAATTTTATGCAGCCTTAAAAAAGATGGAAACTTTACCTCTTTTACATTTACATGGATGGAGCTGGAACATATCCTACTTAGTAAAGTATCTCAAGAATGGAAGAAAAAATATCCAATGTACTCAGTACTATTATGAAACCAATTTACAATCACTCTTTCACAAGAAGAATAGATCACAACTGTGGCCCAGGGTGAAAAAGGGAGGAGGGGGAAATAGGAGGGGAGGGTGGAGATCAGATCTAGGGAGGGTGATTGGGGGGATCACACCTATCATGCATAATGCAGGGGTACATGTCAGACCTATTAAGTATAGAGTATAAATATCTTAACACAATAATTAAGTAAACAAGATGAGGTATATATTAACCAGTGTGATGTAAGCATTCCTAATTCTATATGAAATCAGCACATTGTACCCCATAAATGCATTAATGTATACATGACCTATGTGTTTATGATTTAATAAAAAATATATAAAAATAAATTAAAAAATAAATTTAAATTGCTACATGAAAATGAAAAGTACAATGTTATATTATTATGTACTTACCCAAAGGGCAAAACCAAGAAAGATTGATGATACTAAACTGGAGTTGCCATGTACTGATGGAGGGAATGTTATTTGGTACAAATGCTTTGGAAATTTGTCAGTAAATACTAAAACAAAATAGATGACTATCTTATTAAGAAATTCTACTCCTATTTAAACATCCATGGAAATGCATTTAATTCCTCACCAAAGTGCATACGAATGTTTACAGCAGCTTTACCAGCAATAGCTTAAAACTTAACTAAGATGAACAGATTCAACAGATAGAGGGTAGAAATGTCAGGCATTAGTGTGATTTTATGTGAAGAATATTGAAGAATGAGGAGGTTATGATGAATGTCAGGTTTCTATCTTGGCAATTGAGTGGAAATGTAATGACATTTATTGCAAAATAACACAGAAGGCAGAGCTGATTTGAAGGAGAGGATGAGCTCCTTTTTAGACCTATTGACTTTGAGGTGAGTGGACCTCCAGCCAAGGGAGATATTTAGTAGACATTTTGTATTTAGTAGATATATCTCAAGAAGGGAACCAGGATCATAGATAGAATTTCTGGAGATATGAATTTGTACTTGTCAATTAAAATGAATGGTATCTCCCACAGAGATTGTGCAGATTGAATGTTAAGAGGACATATGACAAAACTGAACTGACATTTAAGGAAAAGCATGGGGGGAAAAAGTTCACAAAAATTTATTAAGTTATCAAAAATTCAAAAATACTTGAACACCTAGTATATGCCAAGTATAATTTCAAGAAAGGGTGATATATCAGTTCCCCAAAACATAGAAAATCCCTGCCTTCATGAAGTTAAATTTTACTGCGGAGAAATAGAAAATGAACAAAGTATGTTATGTTAATTATACTAATAAAACTATGGAGGAAAATAAAGCAAAAAAGGGAAATAGAGTTATTGTTGGGGAAATTTATAGTTTTTAAATTTTGTGTTGTGGTAACATATACATAGCATAAAATTTACCATCTTATCCATTTTTAAGTGTACAGTTTGGTAGTGTAGAAGTCTTAGGTACCTTTACCTTGTTGAGCAACTAAACTCCAGAACTCTCTTCATCTTTAAAAATTAAAACTATACACTCATTAAATAACTCCTCAGCCACCACTTTCACAGGCCCTGGCATTCACCATTCTACTTTCTGTCTCTTTGAGTTTGACTACTTTAGGTATCTGATATAAGAGAAACCATACAGCAGTTGTCTTTTTGTAACTGGCTTATTTGACTTAGCAAAATGGCCTTGAGATTCAACCATGCTATGTGTCATAATTTCCTCACTTTTAAAGGATGAGTAACATCTAATATTATATATGTATGCACACTCATACACACACACACACACACACACACACATAGACAGAGGGTACCAGAAAATGTATACGTATCTTAGGAAAGTAAACAACTGTTTTAAAATTATAATACTCAAGTCACATTTGATTTCTGCCATTACAAGAGGTGCTCAAAGGTGACTTGTATTCATCTTTTGCTATCTGCATATATTGAGTTCTATAATTTTAATACAGTTTTTTCCTTTCTTAAAAAGTGTATTCATTTTTTGGCACCCTCTGTGTCTGTATGTAGGCATATGTATATATATATATATATATATATATATATATATATATATATGAGTGTGTGTACATACATGTATGTGTACACACGTGTGTGTGTGTAACTACCTATGAGGCACATGCATATATACACCTATGAGGTCTAAACTCACAGCTATATTTATTAAGTTCATTAACTCATCCTAGAAAAAGTTCTACACAACTCAGTGCTGAATATCACTATAGTCACCTTTGCAGTATTCTTCTTGGAAAGCTATGCACCACTGACATCAGTGCCTAATTCATACTTCAAAGCAATTTCGAACTCTTCTTCTAGAATGGCTTATCAAAGCTGTCATCCTGTTACCCTCAATGTCCTGAATGTTATCAACATTTATTCCTTTCAATATTTTCTTTATCTTTGGGTACAGAAAAAGTCATGGGAGACCAGATCAGGTGAATAGGGAAGGGATTCTAGTACAGTTATTTGTTTTCTAGCTAAAAACTCCCAATTCCTCTCACAGTGCCCTGTTGCATTGTCATGATGCAAGAGCCATGAGATGTTGGCCAAGATTTTCAGTTAGGATTTTCCTAATTGTATCTTTATTGATGTTGACTTGGTTTGTTATGCTTCTCACAGTCAGCCAACAATTCTGATCAACAATTCTACAAATTTTTCAACTTCTTTGTCAGTTCTGCTCACTACTGGCAGCTCTCATCTCTCTTCATCAGTGACACTTTCCCCTCAGGAAAAACATTCAATCCATTTGCACACTGCCATTTTTTTCATAGCATTATCACCATAAACTTGGCCTAACATGTACCTAATTTCACTTCTACTCTTGCCAACTTTAACCAAAAATTTTGTGTTCATTTACTGCCCTAATTCAAGCTCCAGCATTCTTACGATGGCACACAAAAACACGCAACAATAATGAATGCCAGTGAGCAATCCACCGACCACACATTGACACAAACACAGCTGGGGGATGCTGACATACTGAGGTTATGAAAACTAACTAGCTTGTTTTTACAGTGCTGGCAACATAAGGCCATGGCAGTAAGTTGGTGAACTTAATTGTCAGAACTTGTTTGTGTGTGTGCATTATATATTACATTTTATTTTTCCAATCTTGTATCTGTTAATGGATACAAGAATTGTTTTCACCTTTTTGTTTTTGTGAATAATGCTGCTATGAACAAGGTGTGAAAATACTGATTCAAGTATTTGCTTTCAATTCTTTTGAATATATACCCAGAAATGAAATTGGTAGATCATATGGTAATTCTATTTTTAATTTTTTAAAGAACTATGCAGCCTTAAAAAAAGATGGAGCCTTTACCTCTTTTATGTTTACATAGAGGGACCTGGAACATATTCTCCTGAGTAAAGTATCTCAAGAATGGAGGAATATACCAACACTTGTATTTCTCAGTTGGAAGTTTGCAATTTTATTTTTTAAATCTTTTTTAAAGCTTATTTTTTATTTATATACATATAGGTGGGGTGAAAATGCAATTTTACTATATGAATATATTGCATTGTGGGACTACAGGCGCCAGCCACAATGTCCAGCTACTTTTTTGTTGCAGTTGTTTAGGTGGCCTGGGCAAGGTTCGAACCCGCCACCTCGGTGCATGTGGCCAGCGCTGTAACCACTGTGCTATGGGTGCTGAACCCAGAGTTTGTAATTTTAAATAGAGTGATCAGGGAGAGCCCTTATTGAGGAGGTAAAATTTGAGTAATAACCTTATGAAAGTGAAGAAATGTTTCAAATTCTTCTGGGGAAAAATAATTAAATGACAAATAGGAGTGAGAGAAGAAGGAGGAGCAAAAATGACAAATCATGACGAAAGTCAAGAGAGATGGAAAAAATGTAATGGTCAACAGAGATAAAACCAGTCTTAACAATTGTTCATTGATTTATCAACTTGAAGATCATTGGTGGCCTGGACAAGATCCATTTTGGTGGAGCAGCATAAGCACAAGCTCCAACAGAGGATTGAACAATGAGTAGGGGGGGAGTGTTTACATAGAAAGTATTGGCAATATATTTTTAAGAAATTTGGTTATAAAAGGGAAGATATGGTAGTGTGGTCACTGGTGGACAATTCAGGCCAACTTTTTTGTTTTTGTTTTTTAAGATAGAAATGTCTTGAGCATCTGTAAAGTATTTCTGAGCCGAAACCAGCAATGAAGGAGAGATGTCAGTAGCAGATACAGGAATAAAAGGATAATTAATGGAATAAGGACATCTCTGGGAAGACTGGAGGGATTGGATTCAGGCAAGAAATTAGCCTTTAATGGAAGATAGATGGAAATGTTGGGTGTAGGTGAAGGGTATTTATGTAGGAGACATTTTGTGGTTTTTCAGTGAAGGTGTCTATTTTTACTGTAAGCTCATTTGCTCAGATTGACTGGAGAAATGATGGAACTAGGTGTTAAAGATGAGGAGACAAAAAGTTTGTAAGCTTCTGTGGGAGACCCAATTAGAAAAAAAAGAAAGGCGGCACTGAGTACATTTGAGATCAGAGATTCTAGCTTAAGGTTTATGCTAGCTATTTAATGATTTGTACTCACTTAATCACACCTGAGGAAAGCCTAGGTGGTTGGTTCATTCACCCCTAGCTTGAGTTAGGGTATCTAAGGACAGCTACCTGAATTGGAGGAATAATTCTCGGAAGGAAAGAATCCACTGCAGTGGGATTTATCTTTTAATCTTGAACAGGAAAATGATGGGAAAGACACAGATGTGAACTTAAAAGAAGGAGTACTTTAATTCATAATAAGCCTTTAACATTTAAATGAGTATTTACCAGTTTAGAAACTGCACTTTGGAAATACTTCCGTTATCTTTGCTGCCATAGGAATTTCTTGGTGAAAGCCTGAACCGGCAATTATAAACTTTACAAATGAGGAATACACATGTCCCCTGCTTGGTATCTGTTGCAATTGCCCTTTATTCAATCACCCACAGCTGGAGTAATTGGATCTTTAGGTACAGGTTAATGGGATAATTAGGCAAACACGATCAAACTTGTATACCATGAGGAAATGGATGAGCGCTGTCTCCGAGCCTCCTGTTGTACCCTGTGTTTGTGCAACCTGTTCTTCATTTCTATGGGCAATAAAGTAGGAGATGGATTAGCTGCGAGTGATTTCGTCTGTCTGTAAGTGGAAGTGTAGTTTGATTTAAATGATTTTTTAAGAGGCAGCTACTGGAATAAGTAGCTAGAGATGAAATGGATGAGGTATGCCTGCTTCACAAAGAGCCAATGTAATTTGGCCCTGGCATTTCATAGAGTCCTTTGGAAGCCATTGTCTCCCTTATGTATTAATAGAATTCACATCCAGGAGGATGTTTTGTCACAGATCTTATTATGGAAATAGAAAATGGCATGATTCCAAGGAAGAATGTAGTAGGAAGTATATACCCAAATATGGTGTGATTGCCTAAATAGAGTGAAACCCATGAAGTAGGAGAAGTGTATTGCATTGTCTTTTGAATATTAATAGAATTTCATCTATCTTTTTTTCATGGTTATTTCTATGAGTTCTGACTGCTGAGAAGTCTGTGCTATGAGAAATCTTAGGAAATCTGGTATCTGTCTTCCCATTGCCTTTCAATAAAGGTAGACCTGCGTTAGGTATTTAGCTATCCATGGGGAATAGAGACCTAGCCTTACCTATCTTAATATGTATCTGCTACTGAACTCCACGCTTCTTCTGTTGGCATCTAGTTGACCCCAACCTGAGATAGTGGTCAGTAAGGGAGATGGCACTGAGGAAAGGACAAAACTTATACCAAATTTAGTGCATAAAACTGGAAGCCTATAAGGGTGTGCCTAGGATGGCAGCATGAGAACAATGCAGCACCTGTCCTATTTCCCAGAGTTTTTTTTTTTTTTTTTTTTTTTTTTTTGGTACATAGCAGAGTGTATGTGCAAAGGTATACAGCAGTCAGTGGTCAGGACTCAAGGTTAAAAATGAGAGCGGGGAGATTATAGCCCCTAGGAAGGTTGGGTAAAGTGTAAACAAGACCTAAGGTAATGGAACATCTGAAGAGGCCCAAGGGGTCTCAGCCTATCTATTCCCACTTCCTTCCTAGTTGACATCCCAGTATGACAGTCATTAAGTGATGAGAGTGTCGTGTCTCCTAATGCCTGCAGTTGAAATGTTGCTGTACTAAAGCAGTTACTTTTTTATGTTATGGTACCATGGATTCATTTGCTAAGTGCTGGTGTATGGGAGGGTAGTGTGGACCAGAGAGGAGAGTCTGATAACCTGTGACAGCAGGCTCTGTTCAGGACAGGGGCTGAGGTATAAATGTCAAGCTTAGAATAATCATGTTTTGGAGCAAGAATTTGGTCAATTAATTTGATACTTTATGAATGCCCTTCAACTTACAATGCAAATAGCACCCATAAACCCACTGTATGTTGAAAAATGCATTTAATACACCTAATCCAGCAAACATCAAAGCATAGCTTAGCCCGCCTTAAACATGCTCAGAACTTACATTAGTCTACAGTTAGGAAAAATCATCTTACACAAGGCCTAGTTTATAATAAAGTGCTGAATATCTCATATAGCTTGTTAAATGCTATAATGAAAGTGAAAAATGGAATAATTGTATGGGTACCCAAAGTATGGTTTCCACTGTATGTGGATAGCTTTCACATCATTGTAAAATCAAAAAATAATCAAATCAAACCATCTTAAGTCAGAGACCATCTATATATCTGTATATAATTTTCATATATTTCTCTCTGCTTAAGGTCATCCTCACTTTTTCAAGGGTATGGCAAATTCCAATAAGTACATTGAATTATTTTTGTAAATAATCCTATCATTTTAGAATATTTTTAGAATTACAGAATTATTGTGAAGATACTAGAGTTCTGGTATATGCCATACTCAACATCTTACAGAATTTCCCCTGTTAACATCTTACATAAGTATATTCCCTTTGTTCCAGTTAATGAGCCAGTATTGGCACATTATGATTAATGAAAGTCTATAATTAATTCAGATTTTTCTCAGTTTTTTCCCTCATATCCTTTTTCTATTCCAGGATCCTATTGGTACACAACTCCCGTCCCGATACTGGATTGCATTTAGTTGCCATGTCTCCTTAAGACCAGGCGTCCTCAAACTTTTTAAACAGGGGCCCAGTTCACTGTTCCTCAGACTGTTGGAGGGCCAGACTATAGTTTAAAAAAAAAACTATGAACAAATTCCTATGCACATTGCACATATCTTATTTTGAAGTAAAAAAACAAAAACGGGAACAAATACAATCACACTGCCTCATGTGGCCCATGGGCCGCAGTTTGAGGACACCTACGACTCTTCTTTGTTGTGACAGTTTTTAAAATTTTTCTTGTTTTTAGTTGACCTTGACAATTTTGAGGAGCACTGGTACCAATCTGTGGCCTGTTAGGAACTGACTGCCCAGCATGAGGTGAGTGTGTGTAATCGAATGCAATTTCCTCTGTATTTGCAGCTGCTCTACACTGCTCCCATCTCTGCCTGAGCTCTGCCTTCTGTCACATCAGTATGCGCATTAGATTCTCACAGGAGTGCAAATCCCATAAACTGTGCATGTGAGAGAGCTAGACTGCATATGAGAATCTGATGCTTCCCACCTCCAAAATGTGGAAAAATCATCTTCCATGAAACTGGTCACTGGTGCCAGAAAAATTGGTAACTGCTGTTCTTACATATACAGGATCTATAGATTATTCTTCACATAGGAATATTTGTCAATTCTCTCCATTTATTTACTCATTCAGTCATTTATTTATATCAATATGGGCTCATAATAATATTTTATACTTTGGGTTATAATCCAATAATATTGCCTTATCATTGTGGAGATTTGTGTCTGTGACTACAAGAAGTTCCAATACCGTTCTGTGTATTTCTTTCCTTAGTCTTAGAATTAACTATTTCTCCAAGGGGACTTTTATTGGAGAAAGATACTAAAACCCAAGATTTATTTACTTACTTATTCAATTTCAGCATATATGTATAACAGTATTAGAATTACTAACCTATACTCTTGTGAGAAAAACCTCATCAGTTAAAGTGCTTGTGTATAGTTACAGGATCTATTTCCAAAGTTACTTAAATTAGCACCTTATTCCCCTACCTCATTCATATTTTTGTGTGACATCATGTGCTCCAGTAGTAGATTATGTATCAAGGTCAAGATCCTGTTCAAACGTCAATATCTAAAGCTTTCAGAAGTTGCTCTCCTTGGGTTAGACCCCTGCTCCCTTCATGACCCCTCTGGGCCATCTTAGCCTTCTAAGGATTCTAAGAGGATTTCTTTAGAAGAGTCTAGTGAGACATGGCAACTAAATGTGATCTGGTATCGGGACAGGATTGTGGTATCTGGATGGAATACTGAAACAGAATAGAAGCCAGGGAGAGTTGGGGCTGAGGGGATGGGGGTTTTGTTTGTATGTCACCTTAGGTCATTCCCTGCCCCACATTTGGGGCATCCTGAGATGGCTACTCTCATGTCAGAGGGATAAAAATAGGCAAGAATGATTGTTACCTTGTCTAGAGTTTTTACTAGGTTTTTTTTCTTTTCTTTTTTTTTAATACAAAGTCTCATTATGTCACCCTGGGTAGAGTGCCGTGGTATCACAACTCACAGCAACCTCAAGGTCTTGGGCTTAAGCGATTCTCTTGCTTCAGCCTCCCAAGAAGCTGTGACTACAGGCGCCCACCACAATGCCCAGCTATTTTTTGGTTGTAGTTGTCATTGTTGTTTGGCAGGCCCGGCTGGATTCGAACCCACCAGCTCCAATGTATGTGGCTGGCACTCTAGCTGCTGAGCTACAGGCACTGAGCCTCTTTACTAAGTTTTTATCTTTGTTTCCTTCATGTTCTAGACCAGTGGTTCTCAAACTTCCTGATGCCATGGCCCTTTAATACAGTTCCTTATGTTGTGGTGAACCCCAACCATAAAATTATTTTTGTTGCCCCAACTCTCCCCAACTTCTATTCTGTTCCAGGATTCGGTGCTACTTAGCAACGAAAATAATTTTATGGTTGGGGGTCACCACAACATGAGGAACTGTATTAAAGCGTCGTGGCATTAGGAAGGTTGAGAACCACTGTTCTAGACCTATTCTTTGTAAGTTGACCCATGTCTAGTCTTTGGAAATTCAGAAATACTAATAAAAATAAACATTTGAGAGAGCTTTAATTGAGTAAGAATGTGCAGAGCATGGAGGAATTTCAGGACAAGGAAGTACTGTGTATGATGCTATAATGGTGGATACATGTCATTACACATTTGTCCAAAATCATAGAGTGTCTAAAGCCAGTAATGAAGGTTAATGCAAACTGTGGACTTTCATAATAATGATTTGTCAGTGTAAGTTTATCTACTATAATAAATGGGCTATTCTGATGGGGTATTGATGATAGTGGAGGTGAAGCATGGATGGGACAGCATTTACATGGGAAATCTGTGTAACTTCCTCTTAATTTTTCTGTGAACCTAAAACTCTAAAAAAATTCTTTAAATTAAAAAAAAAACAAAACATAGTTAGAAAGTTCTTGCTATCTTTGCAGAGATCCCATATCTCACAGAGTCCTAGGAGAGAAAAAGACCAAACCATGGAAATAGCCAGGATAAGGGTTTGGGGTCTGTTATTGAAAAATATATATGGTGGGACACCTATGATGCATTTTACAAGGGTACATGTTAAATTTACTAAGGGTAGAATATAAATATCTTAACACAATAACTAAGAAAATGTGGGAAAGGCTATGCTAACCAGTTTGATGAAAGTATTTCAAATTGTATATAAACCCATCACATTTTACTCCCTAATTGCATTAATGTACACAGCTATGATTTAATAAAAAAAAAAGAAAAATATACAAAAAAAAACAAAACAAAATTAAGATGATTTATGGGATAATATGGAACAAACACAGACAGGAGCTTTGGAACATCATTCTATTTGTTTTTATTTTAGCCAAACCAGAGCAATAAACATGCTTACTCATGGTCCATGCATTTAAATACACAAATATAGCTATTATTTCTAGAAGTCACACTGGAATATTGAAATATCAATACATAAATTGGACTCGAAATTGGCAGTTGTCTAAAATTCTTTTAAAGAAATCCTCTTCTTTCAAGTTTTTTTGTTAGAGAAAACTGTTTTTAGTGATGGGGTATCTGTGATTGTCTCCCTAACTGCAGGTGGTGGCAGTGTTCTGTTATAGAAGGTCAATATTTTATTTTAAAGTTTTGATGTGGAAAAAGTCAAGAACTACTCAGAATACTGACTTTTCAATAGTTTGTACAAGAAAATTATCTTCCAGTCCTGAGGCTTTTTAGATGGAAAGATCAAAGTGAACAGCATCTTGACACAGAATATGCTGTTCCACTTCCAAGTCCATTATTGCTGCTGTCACCCTGACAAAATGTAAAATCAGTGCTGAATCAGCTAACAAGGGTGCTGAGGCTATTTTGGACAAGGGAGAAGATGGAATGAGTTCAGAACAGGCTGTGTAGGTCTAAATTTGCAATCAACTCCCCATTTCCTATTCTTTTACTTTTTAGGACTACACATTTTATCAGATTTTGTAGTGATTGGTGAATAAAGAGAAGGCATGATGGAAGACCCCTGGGGAAATGTCATATTTCAATCAGAAAGAGGACTAAGGCATTTAAATAAGAGAGGGAATAGTAACATGTCAAAAGAGCCAGGCAGCCTTCCTTACTGCATACCAAAATCCCAATATTCATACAGAAGAAGGGGGGTATGCAGAGATGGATGTTTCCCCATCAGAGGGGAAGTGCTATCTGGGCTGTGCCATCTGTGGGAGAAAGCATTGAAAAATGGAAAATTGTAGGAGGAGTTGCCTAAGGGCCACCTCGTGGAATAGAGACCTGTACAGGGGTGTCCAACCTTTTTCTCTTCTCTGCCATGTTGGAAAAATAAGAGTTGTCTTGGGCCACACATTAAATACATAAAACTAATGAAAGTTGATAAGCAAAAAAAAAAAAAAAAAAAGAAAAGTCTATGCATAATTTTCGAGATGTCTGATACCATAAATAAGCAAAACAGTCCTCACATAATCAGCAGGCAGCCAGCAGACCATGGGTTGGATATTCCCAGGACTGACCCCAATGTCCTTCCGTTCCTCCTTCACACTGAATACATATCATCATGAGAAGGAGGGTGGGACTTAGGGTAGGAAAAGTGAGGAGAATATAATCTTAGAGGAGATGAAGGTTTTGCTCATGTGTCTAAAGTAGTATTTCTCAACCTCAGGGGCACCCCTGATATTTGGGGCCAGATCATCCTGTTATGGGAGACTGTCCTGAGTATTGGAGTATGTTTTGTGGCACCCCTCACTTCTACCAACTAGATGCCAGTAGTATCCTGCCAATTGTAAAAACCAAAAATGCCTCCAGAAGTTGGTGAAGTGTCCCCTGCAGGACAAAACTGTACCTGAGTAAGAACCACTTGTCTGAAGGTTTTGAGAAAAACTTTATTTTGGACTTGGAGCTTTTAAGTGTTATTTGTTTCTTTCGGTCTGTGCCTAAGCCAAGTAAAATGAGGACAATGAAAATATCTACATCCAATTTCTTGTTTAAAGTGTTTAGCAAATAGTAAGTGCTCAATTAATTTGCCAAGAGGATTTGATGTGGGGATTAAACGTTATCATGTATGTATAAGATCTGGCATATGTCAGAGACCTTTGGTAAATGATATGAATTTCTTGCAACTCTAGAATTATATTACAAATTACTATTTAAAAATTAAAGCTCCATTTCATATAAAATAGCACTTTAAGTGTTAAGAGGAAAATGAACAATATAACATAT
Organism: Loris lydekkerianus; assembly: GCA_963574355.1. NCBI lineage: Eukaryota > Metazoa > Chordata > Mammalia > Primates > Lorisidae > Loris > Loris lydekkerianus. The sequence goes on along the minus strand of CAUYPK010108648.1, from coordinate 12,837 downwards.
AAAATAAGCATGGTATCAACAGATGAATATTTATTATTAAATGTACATATTTATTATTTTTAATGTTACATATACCATATAAACTTCAATTGCATAATTTTTGTGTGGTCACAAAAGTATTTTGGAAATATCTAGGAGAGGAGTGACAGATGTCAGTTAAATATTTTAAGAAAAAACAATTTTCCATGTTCATTGCTTTATTTTGCATTCCTGCATGTGGTTCCAAATCCTCTCCAATATATACTATGGTACTCTTAATTTTAGCCATTCTGATGGAAAGCAGTGATATTTCTTGTAGTTGACATTTGTGTTTTCCTGATAACTGGCAATGTTGCTGATATTTTGGGCCATTTGTACACCTTCTATCAGGAAGTGTCTGTTCAGGTATTTTCACCATTTTTAATTTGGTTGTTTGTCTTATTATTGGAAGAGATTTTAAAAATTATGGTATGATATACATACCATAAAATTTATCATCTTAACCATCTTCAAATGTACAGTTCAGTAACATTAAGTACATTCACATTGTTGTACAATCAATCTCTAGAACTCTTTCCATCTTGCAAAACCCACTAAGTAACTCCTTACTTCCCCCTCACCCCAGCCACTGGCAGTCAACCTTTTATGTACTGCCTGTGTGAAGTTGGCTACTCTAGATGCCTCAAATAAGTAGAATAAAACACTGGTTTATTTTATTTTATTTTGTTGTTATTTCATAGTAATGTAAGGGTACATACAACTGGGTTACATTGTTTGCATTTGCTAGGTAACATCCCAATTGTAGTTGAGCCCTTCCCCCAGGAGGTATGCCATATACCCTACAATGTACCCACTAGGTGGGAGCACCTTCTTCTTGAGTTTAAATGTATTTTTCTCTTGTGTGGGCCTGTAGTTGTTATCTACTAATTTCAAATTATTATTGAGTACATGGGATGTTTACTTTTCCGTTCTCAAGATACTCCACTAAGAAGAATGTTTTTTACTTCCATTCCTGTAAATACAACAGATCTAAATTCTCCATCATTTTTATGACTGAATAATATTCTATGGTATACATATACCACAATTTATTGATCCATCCATGGGTTGGTGGGCAGTGGAGTTATTTCCACATCATTGTGATTGTAAATCAAGCTGCTATAAACATTTAAGGGCAATTGCCCTTGTGATGAAATGATTTTTTTTTTCTTCTAGATAGATAACCTCATAATGAGAGTACTGGATCAAATGAAAGATCTACTTTTAGCTCTTTAAGGATTCTCCATACTTCTTTCCAAAATGTAAAACCACCTTGAGATATCACCTAACCCCAGTAAGAAAGGCACACATCACAAAGTTCCAAAGCTGCAGATGCTGGTGTGAATGCCAAGAGAAGGGAACACTTATGCGCTGTTGGTGGGATTGCAAACTAGTTCAGACTTTTTAGAAAGAAGTATTGTAACTGTCTTATTTTATAAAGCATAATGCCCCTTCAGGGTCATCCATTTTGTAGCATGTGTTAGAATTTCCTTCCTTTTTAAGGCTGAGTAATGTTCCACTGTATATATAGACTGTTTTTTCATTCTTGAAATATTTTGACCTTTTGGCTATTGTGAATAATGCTGCTATGAACATGGGTATGCAAGTATTGTCTTAAGAGTCCACTTGTAATTGTTTGTGGTATCAACTCAGAAATGGAATTACTAAATCGTGTGACAGTTCTCTTTTTAACTTTTTGAAGAACTGTCATATGGTTTTCCTTAACAGTGGCACCATTTTATATTCCATTGGAAGAATATTTTATATATTCTGAGCCTACAGCTTTTTTTCATATGTGCTGCAAAAATTTCTCCTAGGCTGTGGGTGCCTTTTCATTTTCAAAATCATGCCTTTTGAAGAGTAAAAGTTTTAAAATATCATTTAATTTTTTAATTTTTCTTCTATAACTTATTTATTGTGTTCTCTCTACTTCCCCAGGGTCTCAAAAATTTCTATCTTTTTTCTTCTAGAAGTTGGTTTTGCAGTTGTAACTCTTGAATTTAGTCTATGATTCATTTTGAGTTGAATTGCACATATGGCGTGAGATAAGGGTCATTTACAATTTTTTCTATATGGATTTTTAGTTGGGTCTGCTATAATTGGTAGACATTTTCTTTCCTATGGATTTTTCTGGGCATCTTTGTTGAGATCAGTCAGCCTGTGTAGGTTTGTATTTCTGTACTCATTGTTATGTTTGCTGATTTTTTTCTGGACTTTTACTAATACCAACCTGTCTTGACTTGTACAACTTTTTAGTTAGTCTTGAAATTAGTTAAGGCAACTCCTCTATCTTTATTTTTATTTATAAAAATAACTTTATTTATTCTAGGCTAGGCCCTTCCCTTTTCAAGTACTCTGTAGAACTGGCTTGTCAATTTATATAAAAACCTATCTGAAGTTTTGATTGGGATGATGGTGAATATATAAATCAGTAAATTTCTATCTTAAGTTTTTCAATTCATTAACATGATATAGTGCCACTTTTATTTAGGTATTTTTATTTTTCCTCTTCCCAGTAATGTTTTAAAGAATAGATATTGAAATTTTTTGTTAGATTTATGTGTGAATATTTTATATTTTTCATACTTCTGTATGTGGAATTTTATTTATTTTCCATTTTTCTGCCAATTTATGAGTGTGATTGCTTTTAAATTTACTATTAATTGGCAAATAAAAATTATGCATTTATGATGTATAACGTGATATTTTAATATACATTGTGGAATGGTTAACCAAGTTAGTTAAAATATACATTACCTCAAAAATTAAAAATTTTTAAATAACTAAAACACTTAAAATCAACTGTCATAGCAGTTTACAAGTATACCATGTATTGTCTTAACCACAACCACCATGATGTACAATAGATTTCTTGAATTTATTCCTCCTGTCTAACCTAAAATTCTGTGTCCTTAGACCAATGTCTTCAAAAAGAAACAGATACAGAAAGACAACTACTGCATGATCTCACGTATATACAAAATCTAAAAAGGCAGAACTCATGGAAAGCAGAATGCTGGTCACTAGGGGGTGGGAACATTTGGAACATATTGGATTCAAGTTTGTTAATATTTAAGTTTTTTTTTTCATCAAAATGCACAAAATAATTTGTGCAATATTTCTTCCTCTATTTTTTTTTGAAAAAGTTAGTATAAAAACAATGTTCATTTTTCATTGAGCATTTGTGGAAATTACCACTGAAACCGTTTGGAATTGAAATTTTTCCTTTGGGCAGATTTTTGATAAATAATTCAATTTTGTTAAAAGTTATAAAAAAAAAGTTATACATTTATTTATATTTTCTGATACTTGTGTTAGCTATGATAAGTTGTACTTTTCAAGAAATTTTTTATTTAATCTAAATTTTCAAATTTTGGGGTACAGTGTTCTTATGTTTAATATGTATAATATCAAATATTTTATAGTGTATTATTATCTTTTTAGTATCTTTGGAATCTGTGGTATAAATCCCTTTTTTCTTTCCTAATGTTAAAGACTCATATTCTCTTTTTGTCTTGATCAGTCTAGCTAGGAAGTTTGTTGATTTTATTATCTTTTTTAGATATCTAGGTTTTGTTAACTTTTAAAATTGTTTTTCTATGTTTTTATTCCATTGATGTCTGTACTTAACTTTTTTTGCTTTTTTATTGAATCATAACTGCATACATGAATGCATTTATGGTTAAATGTGCTAATATGATATACAATGTGGAAAGCTTACATCAAACTTGTTAACATAACTATCACCTCACTTACTTATTTGTTGAAGGAAGACATTTATACTCTTAATAGTTTTAAAATGTACCATTGCATTATGTACATTAGGTGAGGTCCCACCCCATCTCCCTCCTTCCCTCCCTCCTCTTCCTCTTACACTTATTATTTCTGTCTTTAACTTAGTTTAGGTTTACTTTGTATTTTTATAACTTAAGAGGAACTCTGTCACTCAATTTTTTAATGTTGTAATATATGCATGTAAACCTATACATTTCCTGACAGACTCTGTTTCCCACAAGTGTTGACATGTTATATTTTTGTTGTTTTTCTGTTCAAAACATGTTTTAATTTTCATTGTAACATAATATGTGATACCTGCATTATTTCAAAGTGTGGTACTTAATTTCCATATCTTTGAGGGTTTCCAAGATATCATATTGCTATTGACTTCAAATTTGATTATTTTGGTCAGTGAACATGCTCTGGACGATTTTAAAATTTATGAATACCGAGTTTATGGTCCAGCATATCATCTAATTTGGTGAATGTATCGTGTAACACCAAAGAACGTGAAATCTGCATTTGTTAAATATATGGTTCTATAAATATCCATTAGACAGATAAAGGTGTTTTATTGTGTTGCTCAGCTAATTTATGACTTTATTGATTTTTTTGTATGGTCTAGTTATTTAATCACTTGCTGAGAGGTGTGATATAGTCTATTACAATTGTCTATTTCTCCTTTAACTCTATCAATTTTTTGCTTCCTTATTTTGGAGCTCTTTTATAAGGTACAAACACAATTATAAATGTTATGTCTTCCTGTTAAATTTTTATTTTATCCTTCTACAATGTCTTTCTTTATGCCTGATAATTTTTTTTTTTTTTTTTTTTTTTTGGTCTGATGTTAATGTAGCCACTGCAGTCTTCTAATGGGTATTATTTGCACAGTATATAGTTCCCCACTCACTTATTTTTACTTGTCTGAGTTTTTATATTTCTTTAGAGGTAGCATTTACCTGGTTAATTTAGAGCTACTACTTTAATTTTTTCTTTTTCTTTCTCTCTCTCCCTATTTTCCTCCTCTCTTCTCAATTATTTGAACATTTTCAAGTATTTTAATTTACCTCTTGACTTTTTTGTTCTATTTCTTTATATTGATTTGCTGGTTGCTCTGGAGATTATAATATGCATAGCAAATCTTCTTTCCTAGTCCAGTTAGAACTAAAATTGCACCATGTCATATACATGTAGAAACTTAGAAAAAAGGTCTTTTTGTCCATACCCATTCTCCTTATGTCAAATTCTTAAATTCACTAATTCTATGTATTTTGACAATCCACCAAATGAAGTTATAGTTTTACATTAAATATTTATATATGATTTTTAAAACTAAGGAGTATGAAGATAAAGTTTTGTCTTTTACTTACAGCCATTAAAAAATGTGCACCGTTGTCTTCTGATAAGAAATCTGCAGTTACCTGAATCGTAGTTTTCCTCTATGTAATGTGTGTGTCACGTTCTCCAACTCTTTTCCACACTTTATCTTTTGTGTTTAACTGATTGATGATGAAGTATGTAAGCCTGAGTTTCTTGGAAATTATTCTGTTTAGATTTTATGAGCTTTTTAAATTATAAATTTGTAAATTTATGTTTCACTAAATTTGAGAAGCTTTACGTTATTTCTTCAAATATTATTTCTTCCCGATGTGATCCTAATGGGGCTCTAATTATATATAATTTTTGTTTTCATATTGTCTCACAGGTTCTTCCAACTTAGTTCATCTTTTATTTTTATCAAATTTTTCTGTGTTTTCTGAAGTGGGTAGCTTCTGTGAACCATCTTCAACTTGACTGAATCTTTTTCATTACCATTTTGATATTAAGTTTATACAGTATTTAAAATTCATAAATTAATTTTTTAAGTTCTTAAATTTCCTTTGTGTGTGTTTACATATATTTCCATTTCTCTGCTGAGACTTTGTGTCTTTTTTGTATGTTTAAAAAATCTTACTCTTTCAACATTGTTCACTGCTATGCGAACTGGCTTAAAATTATTGTCAGACAATTTCAACATTTGTTTATTGTCTTTCCTTCCCAATTTTCCAGGTTCTTTTTAATTGAGCAATATCAAAATATATTCTAGACATTATAATTACACAGAGTAACAGAACCCAGACTGTAAGGTTTGGGTTTTTGTAGGTTTAGACTTTGTCACCTTTAGTTAGTAGCTAAAATCCCAATTTAGTTCTCAAAGACTTTGTTACAATGTTTCAGAATTTCCATTTTATGTTTTAAATAAATTTCACCTCCCTGTTGAAATTACACATTTCATAATCTAAGTAATTGTGCATTATGATCACAGATACCTTAATTACTATGATCGTTACTTCTAATATCCTCACTTTGGGGGTCTATTTCTGCACATATTTTTCCTTTTGATTTTTGGTCACATGTTTTGGTCCAGATGTTGATGCCTGGAAATTGTTCCTTAAATGCAAAACATTTAATAATGTTGTGTAAGACATTTTAAAGAAATTTGAGACTATGTATTATGTTATTTTCCTTCAGGCTGTATTTTTTTTTCTTTTATGTAGTGATTGTGATAAAGAAATATCTTTTCCAGTGACCGAGCTGATTTTAAGCTGATGTTTAGTCTCTGTGAAGGATGATTCATTCTAGTTAACCTTTTGAAGTTATTTTTGAGAATCCCTGTTAGTGGGTCCTGAACTCCCATAACATTTACCTCCCTAAGCCACATGAGACTGCTGATACCTCTGTTCAGTTTCTTTACTCACCATTTCTTGATTACCTGCTCATTTTGTTAGCCACTGCTTTTGAATCAGCAAATGTCCCAAACGGAAAGGTAGTGATGAATATTGGAATCATCCTTCTGTGTTTCCCTTTTCTTTAGATTTGATCTACCGTATCTTTGCTACCTTGGTAGTTCTCCAATGTACTCAAAGAGATGGTTTTCACATTTTTTTCTAGATTTTATCATTGTCCTCAGAAAGAGAAATTGTATATTAGAAATGTTTACCATTACTGAAAATTTTCTTGGTAGTGAATCAAGAAATCCATGAATAAATGTTTGTGTCTATTTTCTACTGATTCAGTGCTTTAAAAGTAGGAAAAATATGATTAATTACCATTTAGAAATACTAGATGTTATCTATTTTTGTATCATCATCTTTATCATCCTCCTCATCATTACAATCCTCATCATCATTGTAGGCACAGTGAATCATATAAGGAAAAGTCAAACAAATACATTTTCCTCAAATGAAAAGCAATTTAGTAATACATTTAGTAATAAATAAATGTTGAGACAGGAACCACGAAAAAATAGTTGGAATCAGATCATATTTGGTATTATACATTAAGGGAAAAAATTGAAGCTATCTTCTGGAGCATGCAGATACTTTCAGCGGTATAAAACAGGTTATCAGTCACAGCGTTTACCTTTAGGAGAGCAGATTTTAGATATATCATCTAGAGCAGTGGTTCTCAACCTTTGAGTTGCAACCCCTTTGTAACAATGAAAATACATTGCAGCATTAGGAAGGTTGACAACCAATGATCTAGAGCAGGGGTCCTCAAACTGGGGCCCGCGGGCCACATGAGGTGGTGTGATTGTATTTGTTCCCGTTTTGGTTTTTTTTTTTTACTTCAAAATAAGATATGTGCAGTGTGCATAGGAATTTGTTCAGAGTTTTGGTTTTTTTTTGAACTATAGTCTGGCCCTCCAATGGTCTGAGGGACAGTGAACTGGCCCCCTGTTTAAAAAGTTTGAGGACACCTGATCTAGAGAGTACTAATGTCATTTAGTGGGAGGGTACCAGAAATCTTACTTTCTCTTCTTTCCATATAATAAAGAATTTTTTCCTTTCCTCATACCTGTCTCAAATGTTGGATACTCACTTTCACTGAAAGTTAATGGTAATGAAATGGACCTTGACTTTAAATTTGTTGTACATTTAAGTATATACTATTTGTTTTAATAAATACAAAATTTTCCAGAAATGGAACTACCATAAAAATATAAGAAAGATTTGTTACCGCATTGTTGGTAACTTTATTGATATTTTTATACTTTTTAGGGAAACTATGTTATCAATAGTTGTGATGTACTTGGTATTTGTTCACCAGCCCACTTATCTGTATCCAACAGTATTTGGCCACTTATCCATTGAGAGTCTACGTATAAGTACAAACAATGGCCTACTTCATATTGGTACCTGAGCATTTACTTACAGAAATATGTATTACCTTATCACAGATTACTTTTATTTCATTTCTTTCACATTATTTTTATGTTACTTTACTAGTTTTTTTTGAAATTAAGTTCATTAATAGGTTAAAATATATACACATTTCATTTTAGGCCAGTAAAAATGCATTAAACCATTAAACTAAATTGTACAAAAGAGAGGTGTTAAATCCCATATGTCACTGGTGGGAAGCATTGATATAACACATATATTTTTATCCCATAAAGTTGATTCTTACAACTATGGATCAAATGTATTTAGTATGAATAAAATTAAAGTCAAGGTGACCTGCTGAGTCGCTATTATAGTAAACCATGTAAGATAAAATTGAACAGATTAGTTTGTGTGAAGATGGAAAGAGATGTATTAAGGGTATATTAAAGAAATAGAAATGGAAAGTAAGAATTAGAGCAAATCCAAGTTGGAAAAATATTTTGTCCTATGTAGACCTCCAGGTACCTATTTACTTGGGGTACCAAAAAAATGTATACACATTTTAAGCGATCTTATTGGAAATGAAATAAATCATTACCCCAAAGTGTATGATTTCCAGATAAAATTGATGTGTATTGCATGTCTAGATACATTTGGCCAGTAATGGTATTTTCAATTCAATTTCAAAAAGTAAGACGTAGATAACGCCTTTAAAAATGTGTTTACATTTTTTTTTGACACCCTCTGTATTTTTAACCTAAAAGGTTAGGTATCCTTAATCTTAGAAATGTGAGTGTATAAGTCAGCTTTGTTGTTTTTCTGGCTCTATAGAAATTTATTACTACCCCTAGATGTCACTTACAGAAGCCAAAGACATGTATGTATAAAAATGTCACTGAAACATTTTATTCTTTTACTTTTCTTTCATAATCAATGGTGATGCCATCACCAACTATCTGGCTGGTCGACTAAAACCGAAATTGTTGCTTTTTATCATGAGCATCATTAAGATTTCATCAAGTGCTGTTGGATACTCTTCAGAAATGTCTGTTATTTATTTCATTTCCTTCCTGACTGTCTTACTACCAAGTTTAGGTCCTTGCCATCTTTTGCTTAGTCTCTTGGAACTGTCTTTCAAATAGTTCATCTTTCTCCAGACTTTACAGGAAAACTGAATCTGTATATTCCTGGAGAGTTAAGACTCCAATCTAATTTTGTTTTTCTCTTTAATATAAATTAATCAGTGCACTCTTCTTGGACTCCTTTTACTTTAGGTGAAATATTTGCAAACATCTGCAATATTTTATAATTTAAAATTGATTTTAAAATGATTTTTTAATCCTACCTACTATTCTTTCTCTTTGGCTATAGTGGGTTGTTTTGAGTTCCCCAAGTATGCCATATCATGGACAATCCAGTTTCTATGCTTTTATTTTCTTCTTCATGCATTTTAGAAGCCCAATGCTGGGTTCATTTTCTTTTTCTATTGCAATTAAATGTGGCATTTATGGTTATTTCAATAAAAAATGTTGGGCATTATGCTTTTGGGTAAGAGATATAATTGCCCATTATGCTATTTTATTCCTTTGTAAACATGAAATCTAACTTGGATCTTTTGACTTCCTATTCTTCCCCAGAACAAAATTTTCTTAAGACTGATAAATGTCTATTTTACCCAAATCAGTCAAAAGTAGTAAATTATTCCTGCTAAACAGATTGTGTTGAGATTGTGGTCCTCAACAAAGCCCATAAAATGTGTTTAGCTTAATCAACCATTATTTGAAATGAGAATCATTTTCAAATTGCTCCAAAGGAAAACAAACCAACAAACTTGTAAACATGTTCTTGGCACAGAAATTCAGCTTAATTGAACTGAAATTTTAAAAAGGGAGAGAGTGAAAGAGAGTTGGAGTGAGAAGCATGTTTGATGAGGACTGGAAAATCCACATGTCAGCAATAATAAACTTGTTATTTAATAAGGTTAATAATAGATAAATCCCCTAAAAATGAATTGTTATCACAGTTGACGACCGTCTTATTAAAATGTTAATGGCCTGAGGCAAAAGCAAACTGTTCTGTTAATCTGCCAGAAGAACTGTTTTTTTTCTTTTTTTTTTTTTTTTTTTTTAGGAATTACCATATTCTATAGCACATGGGATTTGCACAAGCCTTAATAAGCATATTTGAAATTTGGACTAGACACAGCTCCTGAGATCTTAACTCAACTTGACGAAACTATGAATGTGTTTTATATGCTCATTCATGGTCAAACTTCTTCCTTGTATTAGCAAAAGATAGGACACATTTTTGGACATAGAAATTTATTGAAAGAAATACATTTGTTTTATTTTTCTTTTCAAGGTTGAAGGAAATAACTAAGGAGACTCTCCCACCCCGGTCCTACCACCTACCTCTACCTCTATGCACATAATAAGCAAGCCGAGTGTATTTTCTAATAAATGTGATTGCCTGCACCATACTGTGCACCTTTTCTTGTAATGGCTGGAATAAAAATAAAAGTATTCAGTAGCACCATCAAGGACAATCAAGTGAATCAACCCAAAGCCAAGTCTGTGTATAAATGTGATGGATTACATTGTGATTTGTTTGGGCCCATAACTACAGGCCAAAAAGACCTCTGTCAGATAATGCTGTTTTCTGCCAATGTGGTATTAGCTCAGATCACAAAGGAAACAGAGTTCATATTCAATTCTTTCTTATCAACAGTTTTCACAATTATTTTTTCTTACATAACTATATAGATATGTGGTTATGTATCAGTGAAAAAAATTGCAATCATAAACATACCATAACATTGACTATCCTATGGTGTTGTGTCTATGGAAGAGGAACAATAAGAACTATTCATTGTGCTTATAATAAATGATTTTAAATTACATGTGATGCGTGGTTGCAAGAAGATGGAGCTGACAGCTATGAAGTGCTGTCATGCTAGGGTGAGTAGGGCATGGAATTAAGGCAGGAAAGGATCTGGAATCTAACTTTTCTAGGGAGGGATAGTGAATATGAAATGTCTGTTATGCCAGAGTTTAAATACAGAAATCTAATAAAAAAGAGATAAGCAAAAGCTGTTGTAAGTCAAAATAAATATGAAGAAAATTTGAAAAATTGAAAATCCAAATAATTACTAGAACTAGAGAGGAGTAAGTAGTGTATGGGACCCCAGCGTATGCTCAGTGCTAGCAAATTAGACTGTGGCACAGCTGGTCTTGTGTTATATACCTTATAAATTAGAGAGAAGGGTGGGTGGGGCAGGACATTATGAACCTATAAGTGTTTATCGGTATTTTAATGGAAATATCTTTCTTTTTTGTTTTTTAACTATGACACTAATACATTATTTAAAAAAATACTGGGGGTTTAGTTACATGTATTTCATAACTGTGTTATCATGTTAATAAATATTTCATTACATACTGAGGTAAAAAGAAACATGTGACCACAGTTTTCTTCAGTTTCTTTCATCAAGAGGCAAAATTAACTTACTTCCTTTCCTTCCTTCTTGTTTCTTGTTGAAATTGTTAAGCTTATCACTTTTAATCATCCACGCTTTTCTTTGTTTAATTTTTAGTTTGCTTGCTATTACAGAAGCTATAAATATGCACCTTATTTGCATTTTTGGTAAATCTTTACTCAAATGTTTTAATTACAAAATTGTTTCAAGAAAAAAACATCATGAATGCTCATGTACCCGTTAGCCAAATAAATGATTAAAGTTATTAATAGAGTTAAAGATTCTTTACCAATAGACTCCCCCTTGTAGGCCTATAGCTTGTGAATATAGTATAATTTACTAATCCATCTTTGTCTTCTTTTTAAATATGTGTGGATTATATCCACTGTTTTTTGGCTATTACAGTGTGGCAAGAAACTTTGTCTGACCTGCCTTTTGATACATACACGTATATGATGGGTATATATACCTAGAAGTGACATTGCAGTTCATATGAAGGAGTTCAGCTTTAGTGGACACTCCCATTTTCTAAAGTATTTGAAACCATTTGTGTTACTCCTAGCATGGAATGAGAGCTTCAGTTACTTAAAAATTCTTGATAAAACTTGAAATCATTGATCTTTTTAACTAGTCATGCTGATTGGTTTGCATATTTTGGGGAAGTTTTAACTTGTCTTTCCCTTGTACATAATGAGATGGAGAATGTATTTTGGCCTATTAAATTATTTTGATATGTTGCTGATATACTTTGATAATTTAAAAATGGGATGCCTATTAAAAAATCCATTTGAAGACTTTTATATATGTTAAGACATAAATAAAAATTTAGCATTTATGCAGTAAGTTTTCTAAATTTGCATGGCAGTGGGCTTGACCAGATGGGCTGTCAGTTGGGCTTGACCAGATGACATCCATTCATGCCACATCTTTCGCACACAGTCTTTAAAGGGTTTATTTAGACACACATCTAGGGGCTGCAATACAGTATGTGCTGCATAACGTTTCAGTAAACAATGAACCCATAAGATTATAGGAAAGCTGAAGACTTCCTATCATCTAGTGACATTGCAGCAGTCTTAACATTGCAGCACAACACATTACTCGTGTGATTGTGGTGATGCTGGTGTAAACACACCTACTGACCTGGCAGTTGTATGAAAGTGAAGTGTGTACAATTATGTACAGTACATAATACTTGATAATGATAAATGACTAAGTTACTGGTTTGTGCATTTACTATACAATATTTTTTATTGCTATTTTAGAGTGAACTCTTTCTATTTACCGTATATACTCGAGTATAAGCCAACCTGAGTATAAGCCGACCCCCTTAATTTTACCCTAAAAACTGGGAAAACTTAGTGACTCGAGTATAAGCCGAGGTGGAAAATGCAGCAGCCACTGGTAAATTTCAAAAATAAA